>PVLC010000876.1:0-125311 GCA_004027655.1 Graphiurus murinus
TTTTTTTTTTTTTTTTTTTTTTGGCGGTACTGGGGATTGAACTCAGGGGCATTCTACCTCTGAGCTATACCCCCAGCCCCATTTTTTATTCTTTATTTTGAAACCGAGTCTCACTAAGTTGCGGAGTGCCTCACTAGGTAGCTGAGGCTGGCCGCGAACCCGGATCCTCCGGTCTCAGCCTCCCGAATGCTGGGTTGATTACTTTATATTACACAGAAACTCTCAAAATATCAAGGAAAGTTTTAGTTCAATTACATGAGTTCCCACTGCTTCACATAAAATTTCATCATTCACAATAAAATGTGAGTTCTGATTCTTCAGAAAGACATGAGACTTATACCTAAGATTATATTCCTGTTAAATGTCAAATCACTGATAATACACAAAGCTCTTAGTGATACAAAACATAAGATTAAAGTTTCAATAAACTGTGGTAAAAACACAATTGTACATCTGTAATTTACTAACACACTGACCACTACAATTACAATAAGGTAAAATTAAAATTTTCCAGTGTCATTAAGGACTCCTAAATGACACTCTGAATTAAAAAATTTAAAACATATTAAAGAGAACATTATTATTCTACTAAAAAATGTTGGTCATCTTAGTAAATGTGTATTGAGCTTATTTCTACATAGTTGGATAACACAGATTGCTGCATATGAAAATTTTGCAAATATCAATTCTGATCATTTCCATATTTTGGGTGGAAAAGGGCTTTTCAGTGATAATAGGAGGCCAGATTTGAGGTGAGTTCAGTAGAGACGGAGCTATAATGACTGCCATGCAGGGCAGTTATTGACTGGAAGCTTCAGAGATAGGGAGCCTGGAAGGATAGGATATGAGTCTCAGAACTACTATACACCAACTCTATGACCATGGGCAAGCTACTAAACTTCTCTGAGCTTTATAGTTTCCTCATCAGTAAGCCAGGGTTAACAATTATTTCTTCCTAATTATCTGTAAATAATGTAATAATAATCACCCAGGCAAGGTCCTGAGTATTAAATAACATCTATTATAATCATATTATTTATATCAAATACAGTCATGTGCAGCACAATGATGCTTTGGTCAAGGAGGGCTTACATATATGATTGTCTTCAATGGAGTTAGAAAATTCCTAGCCACTATAATATCCTCATAGGCACAAATTATTCACATTGTTGTGATGCTAGTTTAAACAAACCCACTGCTCTGACAGTCCTATAAAAGTATAGCACATACAATTATGTACAGAACATAATACTTGACCATGATAATAAATGGCTATGTTACTGGCTTATGGATTTACTAGATTTTATGTCTTATTATGTTAGAGTGTACTCCTGCTTTAAAATTTACTGTAAAACAGAATGCCATGTTATGGTAGCAGGAGTCTCATTCATCTTGTTTTCACACCTCTCTTGATTGCACCATTTTCTGTTGTGAGTGACTTAATGATTATGTGAGTATACTCCATGATGCTCATATAATGAAGTAATGGTCTAACGACTCATTTTCCAGAATGCAAGGTATAGTTAAATGACACATAACTACATTCTGTTTCTCACAACAATCCTAAAAGGAAGAACTATGATACAACTTTGACAGCTGCAGTAATAGGAGCATTGAGAGACTAAGGAATGTCTCCAAGGATACTCACGTTGGACCTACTAATGGTCTTCAGTAAATGCCATGTAAACAGAATGCAGGGAAAGAGAAGTCAATGTCCCAACACTTAACAACATAGAGATAGATTCTGCAACCTGCTGAGCATAATAGTTGGAGCCGAATACCAAGCCAATAAATAATGAATAAGGATGCTGGAACTATATTTGAATATTCTTACAACTCGAATGGTGCAAGAATTCAGACTAAAAGGTCAATGGACTGACTTACTGAATTACTAATGTCTAGCAGGGAGAGGGCTTACTATTTTTATAGCCATAAACTGCATTCACTGTGCAAAAAAATAGTATCAGAGCACACTAATAGTCCTAACATGTTTTCCTAAGCACCTCAGTTTCTTCAGGGCTGGGAAGTGAAGCAGGCCCAGGGGACGAAAAACTACTGTTATTCTGCAATTTTCTCCTGTCTCAACAAAAAATAGCTATAATGTAGTCAGTTGATAGGAATTTTTCCTCAGTCTAAGCAAAATACATATCCTATGCTTAAGGTCTTTTGGAAGTGTTTTGATTTTTTGTTTGATATTCGTTTTTAATAGTCTTACAATGAAATAACTATTATTTTCATTAGATATATGCTAGTACTTTTAAATTAAGAGGTTGTTAATATTATTAAATGCTAAAGTTTGATACTTTGTTACTCTAAAATATTGGCTGAGATAAGCAAAATTATAATCATTGTAGCGAAGAGAAATTCTGAAGATAGTGTACATTTCGAAAAGAGAGCTCTATTTTTTCTAGGGAATCATAAATATTGTAAAGGCTTTATGAAGCTATGTTTAACTAGATGATCCTGGTTTAAATACTAGAGTGTTTCCATGTTTTATAAAGGATTGAATTTAAATTATTCATAATTTTATGTCCATAGGTAGTTTTAGAATGAAAATGAATGAAAATGTTTCCATAATACCATGATGGTTAAAATGTGAGATAACAGAACACCCACACACACACGCACGCACACACACACACACACACACATACACATATAATGAAAGTTCATAGTCATATCTCTTTAAATGACAGCTATCATTATTAAGAATACCTTCTCCTACCACTCTTTCCTTTGCTACCTTCAGTGTTAGAAGGTGGGTGGAAGAGCAATGTAATGGGATGAGCAGCTCACTGTCACTCAAACACTACCTCCACTACTTACTTATGGTGTGACCTGCAGCATGTTAACTTTTCTGTGCTCCGTTTTCTCATAGAAAAAAATGGGGAAGGAAATGAAATGAATTGCATAGGTGTAGGGGGAGGAGGAAAGATTTAATATATATTCAGTGCTTGGGAGGAGATAAGGGTTTCAGTTCTCCTTCCCACCCCTCACATACACCTTGTCTACTTTAATCTTGTTTAGCAGGTCTGTACAGAGACCTGGTTTAAGAATGTCTTTCTTTCCTCCTTTCTTCTCATCCTGTAAGGACTGTGAAGAATACAAAGGCTGGAACTGAGTCTGTTACTTTGCCAATGTTATATTGCTTATTTTTTATATTGCCTATTTTTTCATAAAATGACTGACACACAAGCTCTTCAAAACATGCATGATTCTACTAAACTCCTCAACAGGTCCCAGAGACACTCCGTGCACTTCAAAAGGAAGGGAACCACAGAATGTCCCATAGGGTCACTCACTGGATAGTTCATCAGGGAGGGAGATCCTTCCTTAAAAATTCAGATCAGAGTCCTACCCCTGCTATGGATGTCATTGCTTTTCTTTTTGGTCTTCATATTTAATTCTGTTGTGGTGTTTTAACTGTGGCCCTCCATTGTACTGTAAGTCCTATACGAGTAGAATGTGGGCATAGCAGACAAGTTACCTTTCTTCCATTTGCACCTCCTGATCTACTCCCCACCCTCTCCTCCTATTCTTCCTCCATCCAGGAAGCTGATCAGTACAAACTCTGCCAATGAGCCTCCCACTCTTTTGATTTCCTGAGATGTGTGGATACTGTAAGCCATGACCCAGGGCTAGAGGAAGAAAGAAAAGAGAGGTTATGGTTTTGATTCTCCAGGGTCCTGGCCTGTAGGGTCACCTCAGGCTTGCTAATGGTATGTAACCTTAGGAGGGCCTTCTCTCTATGGTTAGTAAATGCTGTCTGTCCTGGGTCCTTTGGATCTGGAGTGGTAAGAGCTTGGTTATTACTACTCCCAGGTGGTGTATTGTAACATACACTAGTACTATGTGATTTCTTTTCATTCTTTGCAGTTTTGCTGACAGTCCCCTTTCTTAAGACCTCTAGAATTAACTTACATTGAATGTGTCCTGTGTTTCCTGCTGGAATCAGGACTGATGTAGTCCTCTGGATATGTAAAGAGAGAACCATAAAAATGACTCTGGCTAAGAAGCCACTCAGCAGATCTTTTATGCCCAGTCGGGACCCAAATGCTTTCCCTTTATTCCTATAAATCTCCCCATGAGTTCTGAAATGATAAAGGCTTCTCTATTCAATTCTTCTCCTCCAGGGAACTTTTAAAAGAGAAAATATCTGTGCCATGATATAGAGATAATTTCCTCTTTCTTGTTTTTGTATTTTCAGCTTTGTTCTGCACTTTTTTGAGGCACTATTTCACTCGACTGCATTCCAGAGTCACCTGTAAGTTTAGCTACAGGTAATAACACAAGCCATATGTAAAGCAGTACATTTTTTCAAAATAAATTTTGCTCAATTTTTTACAGTGAATAAGCCTTTAAATTTAAAAGCAGGCCACTGAAAAGAAAAATACGGTAAAATATTTTCAAGGTAATGCAAATATAACAGAAATGCCTCTACTTTTGAGTACCATTCACTACATAGTTCCTGTAATCTAGTCCAGACAGTAGAGTAACTTCAAAACACACTTGAGAAGAAGTGATTGATGTTCATTTAAATGAACTTCTATCTCTATGATTGCTGAAAATTATGGAATTAGGACAACAAAGATACTATGTTAATTCTGTTTTTGTCTGCAGATTTAGTCTTTAATTATACAACTTTGTTGTTGTTCATAAATCTACCCTTCCCCTTTGGTGAAGGGGATTCTACATCAAAGGCTTTGTTCTATATCTGTTAATTTTGATTTCTGAATGGACTAATGTTTAAAAGGAAGACAAACACTAGAAACATGAAGCAAGAAATCTTTAAATTGAAGAGATACACTTTTGTTCCCCAAAATAAACCTAACCCCCAGAAAAGCCTAGCAACAAATTTTGTCTTTTCTATTTAAATATGTGTTTTTTAGCTAGTTATGGTAGTGCACTCTTTGTAATTCTAGTACTTGGGAGACTGAGCCAGGAGGATCACAGGTTCATGGCCATCCTCAGCAACTTAGTGAGGCTATCTGAAACTTAGTAAGATCCTGTTTCAAAATTAAAAAAAAAATAAAATAAAATGGGGCTGGGGTATACCCCTCAGAGGTAGAGTGTCCCTCAGTTCAATCCTCAGCATCGAAAATAAATAAATAAATAAATAAATAATTTTCTATCATCCACGTGCAATTCTCTATCCTATACTTATTTTCACCTTCTTTTACATTCTTTTTTAAAAATTTTTGGGGCCATTATTCTTGATGTTGAGCAAAAGCCAAATGTAGTAAGGGGTGACTGCCTATATGAAGACAATCAGTTTTGCCCGGTCTTGTTCTAACATTTGACAGAAGTGACAATCAAAAGATCTCTGGGAAGTTGAGTAAGCTACACTCAACAAAACTGACCATGTGTCCTTCCCTTTTGTAAAAGCCAATTGTATGGAATGAGATGGGTGAAGATGGGTAAAACCAAAAAACGTGCTGATCATTTATTGTGTAGGTAAGTGTGGTGTGGGAAATGGTCCATTTCTTTGTTGCCATGACCTGAGCCAGCTCACTACATTTAAACTGATAAGTGGCCAAGAACTGAGTGCCCATTTCTATGGAGATTTAGGGGATGGCACAATGGTTAAAAACCTCACAAAGGCAGAAATGCATTCAGGATTCATCTAATTGCTACTTTCCTGATATACCATGTTTCTCCAATTTCTAGCTGTATCTTTGCTCACATGTGAAGAAACATGTCACTTACAAGTAATAGTGTCTCTCTCATATTATGTTGGCCAGCATGATTTATATGGCAGGGCAGGGGATGGGGCTAGACTTTACCTGCTGTAGGTAAAGGAGCTCAATTGACTGCGAGTAGTGGATGATAACCATTTCCAAGGATATGCTTGGTTAAAATTATGATCGCAAGAGTGCACAAGTGGGGAGGGCCAACAGTTCTGGCCTGAGGTTGCAGTCATGGTTGAAAAAAAGCATAACTATGGCTGACAGAACAGGCAGAGAATACCAGGACACAGATTCAAATTTTTCACATATGCATAACTAAACCTAAGGTTATGAAAATGTACATCAGTGATCTTGAAGGGCTCAGATAAACTCAAGGTTGGAGCAGAACTTAAAATAGCCTGAGGATTACCCACCCCATACAGAGTGTCCCTGACAGAAGACAGGGTACTTACTGGCAAGATGACTGAGTAATATTGCTCATAAGCTACAAAGACATGTGAGCATACACCTAGGAATATAATCCTAAAATGTACAAGAAAATACCTATGTATCTACATCTTCATCTATATAAAAACTGTGCAGGAATATCTGTAGAATCATACTATAGGGGAGGCACATTTCACAGAATTAGCTTAGGTAAATTACTAACCAATGAAACAATCAAAAGTAGAAACAACAATAATTGTCAGGGGAAATATCAAAATACAGAATTGCTACAGTACATTTTGAGAATTAATACATTTGTATTACTATAATACAATACATTTACATTTTGAGTTTTCAACAAAAATTGAGACATGCAAAAGAACAGGAACGTATGACACTCGGGAGAAAAATTAACAGTAAAAAGGTGACTGATTGGAAAGATTAATAAGATTAATAAATAATATGGGGATTACTAACATTAAAAACATTAATAAAAGGAGCAAGAAAACATAAATTACCAGTAATAGGATATGACTAGGCATCCTATTGGTAGCAATAAAATATTGAATCATTATGCACAACTTTATGCTAATAAATTGAAGTTCCAATAAAAGATAAATTCTTTAAAAACCTCAATAGACCAGAAAGTATGCAAGATAAAATAGAAAACTTGAATTATCCTATATGTATTAAAGACATTTAATTTTAAATTATCAAAGATGACTGCATTCCAGAGGGCTTCAGTAGTATATTTTGTTAACCATTTAATAAAGAAATAGTATGAATCTCATACAAATTGTTTTAAAAATATAGGTAATGGGAATACTTAACTCATTTTATGAGGCTGGTAGACCAATATGTTACAAGAAAACTACTACAGATACTCCATGAGCACAGACACCAAGATTCTTCAACTATTAGTAAATCAAATCTAGCAACATGTAAAAGGTAAGACATTATTACCAAGTTAGCTTATTCCAAGAAGGAAAGGTTGATTTAACATTTGAAAATTACAATGTAATATACCCTGAAAACAAAATCAAGGGGAAAAAATGATCATTTGGAATCATGCAGAAAAAATTTTTTATGAAATTCAAACTAATTTATAATAAGGCCTCAAACTATTAGGAATAGTCAAGAATATTCTGTCTGATAAAGGGGAACTACAAAAATCTTCTACCTAGTATCATCTTTTTGTGTGTGTGTGGTACTGGGGATTAAACCCAGGGGCATTCTACCTCCAAGCTACCCCCCCATCCCTATTTTATTTTGAAACAGGGTCTCATTAGGTTGGTGAGCGTCTCACTACTTGCTGAGGCTATCCTTGATCCTTCTGTCTCAGCCTCCCAAGTATTGGGTTACAGGCCTGCACCACCAAGCCCAGCTGAATAGCATTCTTTTTTTTTTTTCAGGTTTGCAAAATAACCTTTATTTTAGAGTTAATATTTGCATTACAGGAAGCAAAAACACCATAAGCTAAGAACAAAGTCATCCAGTCACAAGCAGCTTAGTTGGCTGTGGTCTTCCAACTAATAGCATTCTTTAGAGAGAAAACTGAACACTTTCTCCTTAAGCCTAGAAACAAGAAAAAAAAATACTTGTTTTTAACACTTTTGTTCAAGAACTTATTTTGGAATGCAATAACTAAAGCAATGAGGCAAGAAATAGAAATAAAATTCGCAAAGACCTAAAATACAGAAGCACAGCTTTTTAGTTTCAGATAACATGGCTGTGTGTCTAAAAATGCAAAGGAATTTACAAGAAAATTAATAGAACTCACAAGTGAATTTAGCAAAATCACAGGCCATATAAAGTCAATATAAAAATCAATTGCATTTCTGCATACCAGTAGTAAACAGTTCAAAATGATACAAAATAATTTTACTTAAAATACTTAGGAACTAATTTAACAAAAGATGTACAAGACCTCTTTATTGAAATATACCATATACCACAGAGATATTAATGTTTATGAACTAGAAGACTTAAGTTCTTAGGATATCAATTATCCCTAGATTTATCATTGGATTCAATGGAGTTCCAATTAAAATTCCATCAATATATTTTATGGTAATTAATAGATTTTAACTCTTACATGGAAATTTAAAAGATCCTAAATTGCCAAAAGGATACTGAAAAAGAAAAAAAAAAACACAGTTGAAAGACTGATCCCAAGACTTATTCTTCAGCTACCATGATCCCAATACTTACTATACAGCAGTGTAGTAATGGGGTAACCTGAAAGTGACCAAGGAAACAGGAAAGACTTCAGAAACAGATCTACACATGTACAGTGAGTTGATTTCCAACAAAGTTCTCCAAGCAATTTTCTGGGGGTAAAGAAAGTCTTTTCAACAAATGGCACAGAAACAACTGAACACATGTGTTGAAGATGACTCCCAATCCCTGGCTCATACCACACACCAAAATCAACTCAAACCAGATCACATACCTAAATGTAAAAGGTAAAATGACATCGTTTCTTGAAGAAAGAACATAATGGCTATTTTTGAAAAGAGTGGGGAGGGAGAGCTGGGGGAAAGCCCACCAACTGCTATGTGCATGTATGCATTACTACTATGAACTGCATTATGATGTGAGACTGTTATGCACCAATAAAAGTAGATAAAAGAGAACATCAAAGATAAAAAGCTTATAATTAGATTTCAAAATTAAGAACAACTTCTCCTTAAATCATTTAGGAAATGAAAGGGAAATGCTCTAGGCAGTGAGAAAATATTAGTATGTATATATAACAAAGGACTGGTACCCATAATATATAAACAATTCTATCAATGAATAATAATAAATTACTCAATTAAAAATGAGTTAAAGACTTGAACATAACCTCACACACACAAAAAGATATATCAATGGCCAATAAGCACACAGAAAGATGCTCAATATCAATTCTTCTTAGAGAGATGGAAATTAAAGCTTCGGTGTGGTACCACCTGACACTCATCAGAAAACAGAGGACACCAAACGAAGGAAAGTATCTGCAACTCTCATCTATAGCTGATGGGAGTGTCAAATGGAACAGCCAGTTTGGGAAAACGACAGTTTATAAAATTAAACATCTACTTTCTGAGTTAGCAATTCCACTCCTAGATACTCAGTCAACAAATGAAACACTATATTATTGACAATGTTCATAGCAGCTTAATTAAAGAAGAACAAACACTGGACCAAGTGTAAAAGTTCATCAAAAAGAAAACATACAAACAATTTGCAGTGCTTATAAAAACAGAATAGTACTCTGCAGTAAAAAAGAATGAGCTACTGAAAAGAATGAGCTACTGATATACAAACACAGTAATAATGAAAGCCTCAAACCTTATGCTGAAGGAGCAAGATGATTCACTATATGACTTGTTTGAAAGAAGTTCAAAACCCAAAATAATCAGTGGTGATGGAAATCAGAAGTATAGTGGTTACCTAGGATGAGGACTGGGGTGGGGGTGAACACATGGAGTACAGGGAACACCTGGGTGGTTTCTGGGGGGATGGAAGTGTAATTTCCTTAGGAGCTGTTACACAAACAAACACACTTTAAGACTCATCACATTTAATGTGTACACTTAAGATGTATGCATTTCTTTGTATGTAAATTTTCTTTTCATAACAAAATTTTTAGTTATAAGACTGGACTAACTTTCCATTTTATACTTGAATGATCAGCCTTTCATCATTCCTTAATTAAAAGTCCAAGCAACCAATGAGAGCAGCATGGGCAAAGAGAAGCATTTGGGTTTTCTGGATCAAGCCAAATCGTGACTGGTGTCATCTTTAATGTCAATTTTTATTTAAAAAACTTATTTGTGATCATAAAGAACATATCTTTGTGTTACAAAGACACAGGCTACCACACTTAATTATTACAAAACCACCAATATATACATTTACGTAATACTAATAAAAATAATTCTCATAATGACAAAGGGATTTGCCAAAGACTAGGCTGTAGGAAATCAGGAATTCCCTCTAACTGACCTTAGTTGGCTAAAAATGGACTTTCACTAATTACTAGAAATACAATCTGGTGATTTATTTTCATTTGCAAAATGTACTTTAGCAATATTTGAATGATTTTTTTTCACTCCAGTGCGCTCTGCTAGGTGTTTGAGAGAATCCTGGCCAAGAAATTCATTTGCCTCTTATGCTTGATTTACTATGCCCACCTTGTAGCTTATCTTCCTGCCTCCAGTCTCCCCCTCCTAACTATCCCACCATACACATATGGCTGGCTGAATAATTTCTTTAGAACATCAATCTCCTCAGAGCAACCATTTGCATTTTTTTCCTAAGTATTACAAAGTAGATGTTTAAGGTTCTTAGCAATTACGGGCTGCATCTCTAATACCAGTAAGTGATCATACTACATAAAGGTGCTATATTTCAACCTGCATTTGTAATTGTCTTATCCACATTCAAGCTATGTATTGCTAATAGCACTGCATATTTATTGGGTTCTGTCTGGCAAGGCACTGTTTCATGGTGCTGAGAATCTATAAATGAACAGAGTCCTCTGGATCTTTATTAGTTAACAATGAATTTGGAAACAAGGCATAGGCACTAGATAAAGTAAAAGGCCTAAGATTAAACATCAATATTTAAGCAATAATTTCCTTAGCTCATTCTTAAGAGCTTCTGGCAGGAGACTGACCTTAAATTGGGACCTGTGAAAATTCACAGGTTTTGATGAGTAGTGGACAAAGAGAACACTTCAGAAGAGGGAAGAAAACAGGAAGGCCTGAAGTGGGGGAGTATTTGAAGTCAATGTACAAGGAAGAAATCAGCTATCTGGTAGATGGGGCCAAATTAAGGAAGGGTTTGCATACCAGGCTCTTGAGTTCAGACTTTATTCCATAAGAGGGGAGGGTATTTAGATATTTAGATGTCTTTTAGTGGAGAAGGAGCATATAGAAGTTTTTTTCAGTACAGAGCTCTCCTCTTTGTAAAGAGGATTCCTATAGGAAATAAGACAGGCCACAAGGACCAGAGGCAGAAACAGTGGTTCCATAACAACAGAGTCAAATAGCTTTCTTTCACCATTCCAATCACACCCAATTCAACTCTTTTGTTTCTGTGTTTGTCTCCCTCCCTCACCAGATATAAAGTCCCTGGAGTAAGAGCCCCTGTAATAGCAATTGTATCATTTACTATTTTTAATTATGTTGTAATAACATTAAGCCAGCTTCTTCATCACCCGGTGGCTACAATACCTGGCAAGCACAACTTAGTGGAAGGAAGTTTCATTGAGGGCTCATGACTTTAGAGGTTTGTGTGGTCAGTCCATGGTCAACCAGCTTGCTAGCCTGGAGGGGCAGAACAGATGGGAGGCAGGGCTTTAGGGCAACAGCTGCCTCAGCTCTAGTGGAGAGTATGTGTTGTGTGTGGGGACACATACAGTCTTCGAGGCTACGGTCACAGAGACTTACCTCCTCTAGCCATGCCCTGCCTCCGAAAAAGGCTGACGTTTCTGCCTGTCTGCACTGCATAACTCATGAGCTTCAGGGAAACTTTAAATCCAAACCATAACAAATACTAATTTATACTAAAATGTCTGCCACATGGCAAGTAGTCACATTTTTGTTTGTTATAAAGAACACAGTAAGTTGAAGGGGCATTTCTGGATGCTAGTTACAGGATTTTTATTATTTCCTATTTACAGCGTATGACTTCAGTAATCCATAGATTGTGGCTACTTGCATCTTGGGGTGAAGTTCTCAATTCAAGGACCACAGCCTTGTCAGTACAGATACTATCTCTTTTGGAGAAGAGGCACATCAAAAACCATCTGGAGCCCTTTAAAGCCAGCATTAGGGGTGAAGGGTAAATCTCATGTCCTGACAGATTCTTCTGAAATCCTCAAAGTTGTAGACCGAGATGGAGCTGAAACGGCTGGGGTGGCAAAGCTCCCTCATCCCTCCCACCCCAGCCTCCATTCTTCCCTAGCACTGGCCTCCCTCCGCTCTTTGAATCAGTGAGCTCCACAATGAGTCACAGCCCTTAATTTGCATACATAATCATAGTAAACTCCCAATAAGTAATTTAAGTGAATGAACGACTGAATGAATCATTGCCAGATATGGAAAAATTGCTATTCTGCTATGAAAACGTTTAATTAATGTGAACATGAAATATTTATGACTTCTAGTAATAGAGTCATAGAAAAGGTCCCAGAACAAAGAGACTTTCTACCTGCACCACAGTTTCCTATTTCTTCACATTTCCTTTATTGCCACATGAATCTTCTAATGCCCCATTATCTTTGCTGTCCTCCTTTCTCTACCTACATTTTGCCCATCTCTCAGGTCCCAGTTTAAGCCATAATTTTTTTTCAAGTCATTAAACTCCACAGTGCACTTAATTTCTCTGAAATCTTAGCACTTATTTTAATTAACCTTGAGCTGCCTCAAGATATCCCTCGAGCTGAAGTATTATTTCAACCCAATTTAACACATTTATTGTACATTTACTATCAATGTTGCACAGTGCTATGTGTGGTGTGGGAGTAACGGTGCAAATGAGATGGATATAAGCATTTTCTTTAAGGAATTGATATGCAAGTATAATGAAATAAAGTCAAATATGATCAATGTCATGAAAGAAAAATAGAAGATTAAATAAATACATGTAATTAATGATATAAATTAAGAATTTAAATAAAATGCAATTATTTAGAAATCATGCTATTTGGTAACTATAGAAAATTTTTTCCTGTTCAACACTTTTTCCTCTTCCTGTAAAATCCTTCCAATTTCCTTTCTCTAATTCATTATATGATCATCTGGCCACAGTCATTGAATTATGGGTTGGACATGTGACCTCAGGTAAGCCAATCAGAGGACTTTTCTCAGAAGCTCTTTCAAACTCTAAAGGAGAGAGTCTTTTTCTGTTTTAAAAGCTGTAAAATTGTGAGCTTGAAGTAACCTCTGGCTACATTTATGTCCACTGAAGTCAACAAGCTGGAGCTGATCTGAGAACATCTGGTAGTCATTCACTAAGAAGCAAATCCAGACAATCCTAATCCTGTTCCAGTTCCTGACCACAGCTGTTTCTGAGACCACTTCTGCCCCTGCTCCACCCTTATACTTGTGTTAACTGTCTCCAGTTCTTGTTTCACTGAGTCTGAGTGGGGGGTTTTGCCACCCACAAAGTGTCTAGGTTATTTTTGGAAATTCCGAATCACTGAATGGAGAACAAATTTGAGACTGGCCTTGAAGGAGGGGTAGAATTCTGAAAAGCAAAGAGGACTCATGAACAAAGGCAGAGAGGAGGGAAAGGGCAAGACTGTAGCCAAGGAGAGTGAACTTAGAGGTCTGGTAGGAAATGAAGCTGAAGAGAAAGACTGTGACAGCATAGAATCCTGAGTTTGAGACAGGAAATATTTCACTTTTCTTAAAAGGACTCAAATGTTGTGGTAAGTTAAAGAGTAACCTTTTAAAAGATGTCCACATTTTCACGTCTGGAACCTGTGAATGTTACCTGACGTGGCAAAAGGGGCTATGCAGATGTGATTAAGCTAAGAATCTTGAGATGGGGACACTACACTGGGTTATCTGGGAAGAGCCAGTGTAATCACAGGGGTCTTTATAGAAATGCAGGAAAAGGATCGAAGAGTAGGGAATGTGACTGCTTTCCTTAGTTTTTTTCATCACTGTGACCACAGTACCTGATAAAACTTAGAAGAGGAAAGGTTTATCTGGGGGGTCACTGTTTCAGAGTTCAGTCCATGGCCAGCCAACTCCAAGGCAGAAACATGTTAGCAGGGTATGGTGGAAGATATCTGCTTAGGGCAGTTTGGAAGCAGAGAAAGACAAGAGGTGGCTGAGGCTAGATATTGTCCTCGAGACCACATCCACAGTGACCCAGCTCCTTCCAGCCCTGCCCCACGTCTGAGCCTTGCTGCACTGCCAACACATGAGCTTTGCTGGGAATTAATCCAGATCCAGAGAGTAACACTGACCACGAAAACAGAACCAGAAGAGGTGTGATGGTGGGATCAGATGTCAGAGAGAGTTCAAAGGATGTATGGTACTGGATTTGGAGATAGAGGAAGCGAGGAGCTAAGCAATATAGGTGGAGTCTAGAAGATGGAAAAGGTTAGGATAGTGAATCTTCCAAATCCTCTGGGGAGAACACAGGCCTGTCATCATCTTGAAGTAAGCCAAGGGAAACTGAGGTTAGACTTTTGACCTCCAAAACTATAAGATAATCCCTTACTGGTGTAGTAAGCTGGTAAGTTTATGGTAATCTGTTGTAGATGCAATAGAAAACTGATGCAGATTTTTTTTGCTCATTTTCTTGTTTTTATCTTTTCAGAAGTCAATGTAACTATATTGTAAGCTCATGGGTATGAGTCTCATACTTCATAAGTCTGTTTGGCATTTCAGAGAGTGCAGAGTTGGGTTGAGTAAATCTCACCCAGTCATTCACCACAGACCACCCTATTAGAGGAATACTCATGTATTACGTACAGTTTGGATGTTCACTTCATGTTTTGGAAGCTTGTTCTCCAGTATGTTCATTTAAAGAGGTTGTGGACCTTTAAGAGGTAGGGCCTCGTGGGAGGTCATCAGAGTTTCCTGGGGACATTGTCCTGGGAAGAGATTAAGGTAGTTCCCTTGGGACTCTGAGTTAGCTCTTGTCAGAATGAGTTATATAGAAGAACTCTCCCTTCATGCTAGGCTTCCTGTCTCACCATGATGTCATTCCCTCTCCCACATGCTCCCACCATGATGCCATGCAGTTAGGGTGGTTCTTGTCAGAGCTGGTACAATGCTGTTTAGACTTGGAGTCTGAAGAAGTGTAAGCTAAATAATCCCTTCTTTATACATTACTTAGCCTCATGTTTCATTACAGTAACAGAAAATGGACTACAACCATGAAGTTCCAGCCAATGATGGATTGCATATATGATGGAGGCTCCATAAGATGACATGGCTAGTGATGTTATCCCTCTTAGTTATTTTAAGCACACTATACGATGTTCCCATGAAGACAAAATTGCTGAATGAGACTTCGTACAGAACAAATCCCCATTGTTAAATGGTATGACTCTATCATATCATATCTAGATTTTATTGAAGAATTATTCAAGCATTGTCATTACCACCATAGAACACACCTCCTTTTTTTCCCTCCTTTTCTGGTGAAAGGGTAGAAAAATTTGCAATCAAATAGTCACAAAGTAGGCTGGTGCTGGGTTGGAGAGACAATAGTTTATTTTGCTCTATTTTTATTGTTATTGGAACTTATGACAAATTTAAGCATTCAATGGCTGGCTGGGAGACCTGTATTCTGTCCACTCTACCATACATATTCTACAGGAAGCACCTTCCAGCATGTTCTGATGGCATAACTGTATGGGAAAAAAGTATGCCAGAGGCAAAGAAAAGTTCTATTATTTTATTTATCTTGTAGCTGTCATTTTGACCAGAAAAGGGTAATGTGTTGTTAAAATATTTAGAAACATACACTATTTACAAGTAAATATGATCACCCCTTTTACAACTTAAATAATAAATTAAGTACTTATATGTATAAAAAACCTAGATCCTGTTTTGCTTCTAGTTTTATATGTTATAAAGCTTCATTTTTTACATTTTACTTTTGGTCTTTTAAAAATGGTGATATGTCATGAGAATTTGTTTTTGTTTGATTTCATGGAGCAGAGAATTTCATAGTGCTATATTGCCTTAACAGCTTTCAAATACAGATTGAAATATCTGTTTGACATATGGACACAACCAGATATAAATATATTCAACCACCTTGGGCAAAAATCTCCAGAACATCAAGTTTACTAGCTATACAACAAAATGACCTATTTAGGGAAAAGGTGAAGCCAGTTACAAAAAAACCCAAAAGGATAAACAAAATAACTAAAGAAAGAAGGGGATACAGAAATATCATTTTAGTTAAGAGAAATAACTAAAATCACACATCCACCAAAAGTGAAGCAAACTTTTCTGAAAAGCGAGGGTTGTATGAGATTTATTCCAGTTATTTAACATTCAGCAATCCATTTAGATTCTTCATTTCTTCCTATTATGTAGGCAGGATCTGATTTTTACAAAATCACCCATCCATCTGATTTCATCCAGGCACTAAATCAAGCTGACAGTTATCTGTTCAAATTGAGAGTGGATAGACAGAAGGATCCTGGATCCTAAATCTCCTTTAGTTTGAATAGGTCGGCTGGTCCAATCTGAAATGAATGGAGGAGCTATTGACTGCCTCTTTGCCCTTCTCTGGACTCTCTATATTAATAGCCATCAGATACACTCCTAGGGCTTTCTTTAATGACTACTTTGGTTCAAAGATACCCAGAAAGTATTATTCTGTTTATAAGCACTCAGTAAATGGTGAGCAATAAAGGCAATAGTCAATTGCTTCCAATGGCCATCTAAAGCTCTGTTGCTAAAATAATTTCTACTCTTTTTTTTTTTTTTTAAATTGGTGCACTGTAATCTTAGAATATGTCGAAGTTCCCAAGCCTGCATTCCCAAGCCTGAGAAATACTTCCGAAGATACAGAAACATCTATTTTTTCCCTTTTTTTTCATTTGTTTCACTGAATTTTGAATATGCATTATATTAATAAAATCTTAAAATAAATTTGAAGTTTTGGTGAGAAAGGTATTTTAGCACTCATTTATATTATTTTTGAAAATATAATTGCTTAAAAATAGAAAAGAAAAATGTAAAATAATCCTTTTTTATTGATGCATTATAATCATACATCTTGATGAAGTTCAAGGTGATAAAGGCATACATGCACACACACTCATTGAGCCTTCCCCCAGTTTTCTCCCTACCTCCTCCCCTTCCCCTCCTTCTCATGCTCAGCACAGTGATTGGCTTTCATAAGTTTGTGTATGTACATCATGACCATTGAGATGTTTCCTTCTTCTCCACTCCCATCTCCCTCACTGGGTTCCCTTCTTCACTCAACTAAGGTTTCTCCCTCTTTGTCTGGAGTCCCTCCTATGTCCCACTTTCTCCTTAGCTGCTGCAATATGAGGAAGAACATCCAACTTTTCACTTTTTCTGACTTACTTATGGTTGAGTAAAATTCCATTGTGTATATATCCTAGTTTTGGAACCCATTCATCTGTTGATGGACATTTTGGCTGGTTCCATAGCTTGGCAATTGTGAATTGTGCAGCTATAAACGTAGGTATGCATGCATTACTCTGGTAGTTTGGTTTTAATTCTTTTGAATAGATACACATGAGTGGTATAGCTGGGTCATAAGGTAGGTTCACTCCCACTCTTCTGAGGAACCTTCCCACTGTTTTCCCACATGGTTGCAATAATTTGCAATCCTACCAACAGTGTATCATACTTCCTACTTCTCTACATCCTCACTAGCATTTGTTGTGTTTTTAAAGATTGCCATCCTAATTGGGGTTAGGTGAAATCTCAGGGTAGTTTTGATTTGTATCTCAATGACTGCTAATGATGTTGAACATTTCCTCATACATTTATTGGCCATTTGTATTTCTTCTTTTGTGAAGTGTCTATTTAGTTCACCTGCCCATTTTTTGATTGAGTTGTTGTTTTCTTAGCGGTGAGTTTCTTGAGTTCTCTATATATTCTAGATATTAGTTCTCTATCGAAGGACTAGCTGGCAAAAATCTCCCATTCTGTTGGCTCTCTGTTGAGGTTCTTGATAGTTTCTTTTGCTGCACAGAAGTTATTCAGTTTAGTGCAATCCCACGTATTGATCTTCCTTTTGATTTCTTGTGCCTTTGGGACCTTAGTGAGGAAGTTTTCACCTGTACCTTATATGTTGGAGTGTTGGTCCTATGCCATCTAATTTCTAGGTATTTGATCCATCTTGAATTGACTTGTTCAGGGTGAGAAAGTGGGGTTTATTTTCATTTTCTGCATATGGTTAGCCAGTTTTGCCAATGTCATTTGAAGAGGCTTTTTTTTCCAGTGTATGTTTTTGGCCCCTTTGTTAAAAATCAATTGGCTTTAAGTGTGTGGATTTGTTTGAGTTTTCTATTCTGCTATGTGTCTTCTTTTGTGCCAATACCATGCCATTTTTATTACTAAGGCTCTTTAGTATAGTTTGAAGTCAAGTATTGTGATTCTTCCTGCATGGTTCTTATTGCTGAGAACTACTTTGGCTATTCTGTTTTTTTTTGTGTGTGTGTGTGTTGTTGTTATCCAAATGAATTTTAGGACTAATTTTTCTGTAACTGTGAAAAATGGCCTTGGTATTTCAATGGGTATTGCACTGAATGTGTATACCACTTTTGGAAGAATGGCCATTTTGATGATAGTTATTCCACATTCAAGAACATGGAAGGTCCTTCCACTGTCTAAAATCTTCAATTTCTTTTTTTTATTTTTTGCAGTACTGGGGATTGAACTAAGGGGCATTCTACCTCCGAGCTATACCCCCAGCCCTATTTTTTATTCTTTATTTTGAAACCGAGTCTCACTAAGTTGTGGAGTGCCTCACTAGGTAGCTGAGGCTGGCCGCGAACCCGGATCCTCTGGTCTCAGCCTCCCGAATGCTGGAATTACAAGCATGCACCACCACGCCTGGCTTTAAAATCTTCTTTTTCAGTGTTTTATAATTTCTTTCTTTTTTCAGTGTTTTATAATTTCTCTTGTAGAAGTCTTTTACCTTGTTGGTTAGGTTTATTCCTAAGTATTTTATTGTTTTGGAGGTGATTCTGAGTGGAAATATTTTCTGGATTTCTTTTTCAGTAGATTTATGGTGCATAGAAAAGCTTCTGAATTTTTTAAGATTGATTTTGTATCCAGACATTTTGCTGAATTTGTTGATCAGTTCTAAAAGCCTTTTGGTTGAATTTATTCGTCTTCTAAGTATGGTATCATGTCATCTGCAAATAAGAGATAGTTTCAGTTCTTCTTTCCCTATTTGTACTCCTTTGATTTCCTTCCTTAGCCTTATTGCTCTGGCTAAAGTCTCAAGTACTACATCAAAAAAAAAAAAAAAAAAAGTGATTATAATGGACAATTTTGTCTTGTTCCTGATTTTAAAGGGAACTCTCATTTTTCCCCATTCAATATGATGTTGGCAGTGGACCTACTGTATATTGCCTTTATGATGCTGAGATTTGTTCCTTCTATCCCAATTCTCTGCAGTGTTTTCTTAGCAGGAATGGGTGTTGGATTTTGTTGAATGCTTTACCAGCCTTGCATCCCTGAGACAAACCCGACTTGGTCGTGGTGTATAATTTTCTTGATGTGGTTTTCAATGTACTTTGCTAGTATTTTGTTTTGAAGTTTTGTTTCCAAGTTCTTCTGTGATATTGGTCTGTAGTTTTCCTTTCTTAAGCTATCTTTATTCGGTTTGGGTATTAATATGAATTAGGCTTCATAGAATGTATTTGGGAGAGTTCCATCTCTTTCTATTTCATGAAATAGCTTGAGAAGTATTGGGATTAGATCTTCTATAAAGGTTTTACAAAATTTGCCTGGGAAACCTTCTGGACCTGGGCTTTTGATGGTAGGCTCTTTATTGCTGCTTCAATCTCTTTGATTGGTTAGTTTAAATTTTCTATATCTTCTTGATTCATTATAGGAGGTTCTTTGTGTCTAGAAATTTGTCAATTTCTTCTACAGTTTCCATTTTGTTGGAACATAGTTTTTCAAAGTAGTTCCTGGTAATCCTCTGGATTTCTGCATTGTCTTTGGTAATATAACCTTTTTCATCTCTTATTTTAGTAATTTGGGTTGATTCTTTTTCTTAGTTTGGCTAATGGGTTTTTTTTTTTCGAGAAACCTGCCCTTTTGTTGTTGCTTTTTTGTATCCTTTGTTGTTTTCTACTTCATTGATTTCTGCTCTAATTTTAATAATTTTCTGTCTTCTACTGGCATTGGGATTAGACTATTCCTGCTTTTCAAGGGCTTTGAGATGTGTCATTAGGCTAATTGTTTGGTGATTTTCTGTTATGTAAGCACTCAGTGCTATGAATTTTCCTCTTAATACTGCCATCAGAGTGTCCCAGAGATTTTTATATGCTGTGTTTCTACTTTCATTTGTTTTTAGGAATTTCTTTATTTCGCCTCTTATTTCTTCTATCATTCATTCCTCATTTAGCAGTGTGGTGTTCATTCTCCATATATTGTTTCATTCTATTATAGTCTGAAAAGATGCAGGATGCTATGTCACATTTTTAAAAATTGCTAGTGCTTGATTTGTGGCCCAGGATATAGGGCTATTTTGGAGATAGTAACATAAGCAGCTGAAAAGTATATAAATTCAGCTGTAGTTGAATGGAATATTCTGTATGTGTCTAGTAGGTCCATTTGGTTTGTGGTGTTCCTTAGGTCTGAGGTGTCTTTATTGACCTTTTGTCTAGAAGGTTGGTCTAGTGGTGTAAGAGGAGTGTTGAAGTCTCCCAATATTATTGTTTTGCGATCTATATGAGACAATGTCATGAGTTTGTTTTATAAAAGTGGTTGCATCTATGTTCAGAGCATAAATGTTGACTGTTGTTATATACTCTTATTAGAATGTTTCTCTTACCAGTAAAAATGACCTATTTTGTCTCTTTTGATAAGTTTAGGCTTGAACTTTGCTATGGAGGCAGATAGTAGTGGAGGTGTAGGGAAGGGCCGCCGCCACTGCTAGGAGGAGGCTCTTAGAGGCTGGCTTTTGGGAATGTGGCCCAGGGTACTCACCCAGCATTCACTAGGTCCTGGGCTTGATACCCTCTGCCACAAGAGAAATAAAGGAGACAGGAAAGAGAAAACATGCAAAAAGGCAAAAAAAAAAGTAAAAAAAAAAAAAATTCCTACAAATACACACATACAGAGCAGCAGCAAAAAACACAGAAATAGAACAAAATGGCAAAAAGAAAAAAAAACTAACAATAAAAACTCTTGTACTTGGCATCTGCAGCCCTCTTGGGTCTATTTAAATCCACCTACTACAGTGGGTTCCCAAGCAGGTTCCAAGCATTCTCGCTTGCTCAGGAACCCTTAACAGAGATGTCAGTCTGAAGTTCCAATGCTATGGTTTCCTTCCCAGTGTCTCTGTCTGCACGGGCACTGGGCACCGAGCACCAGGCCTGTCTCAAAGCAAGTGTAGGGACTCTGCACTCTCCACAGAGAAGATTGGGTTGGTCTGCAGCTTCCAAGCCTGGTGTATTCCTCAGAGTTCTGTGTGCAACCACATTCTGCGTGAATTCCCACCCCCTTTTTATGGTCTCTTTTCAGTTACCCTGTGAGCAGTCTGCACTCACCTCTGCTGCTGGGTGCAAAGTGAGGCAGGGTTAGGGGATTTCATCATCCTTCTCTGTCCTGTCCTCGCAGCACTGTGTGGTTCTGTGGCTGGTGTCCTCTCTGTCCATGGAGTAAGTTTCAGGTTGCTGGATAGAAGATTTTCCTGGATTTCCAAAGTTCACAGCTGTCTGCAGTGTGTGCTGTTGTTCTCATGTCTCTGCTTGTTTTGGGAATTTGTTGCTTCTTTTTCCTTACTCAGACTGAGTGTTTAAACACGGATTTATTGATATTTTAGTTCCCACCTCCCATGAAGGTAGTCTGGGATGTGGGATGCTGTACAGATTGGAGCTTCCTGAGATGAATTAGAGACGGTTTACCTAAGGGTCTTTACTCCATTGCTGTCTTCCCAAAAGCCTTTTTCATTCTTAAAAATAATACCTGTCTCATTCCAGTCTATCAATCTCTTGTGTTTAAATAATTTCTCAGGCTCTGTTAAAATCTGTAAGGACTGGAAATCTTTCCTCTTCCCTCTTAACCTTCCCTTCTTCCTCTCTCCTTCACTTATTCATAATTATACTTTGAATCATCATAACAACTGGCCAGCATCTATCTGCTATGTGGCAGGCATAGTACTAAATGCTTCCCGTATCTCATTAATCCTAATAGGAACATTAACTGTCAAGTAGTATTATAAGCCCCATTTCAAATATGAGGAAACCAAGGCTCAAGGAATTTAAGGAAGAAGTTACACAGCTACAGAGGTGGAGCCCCAATACCAGAAGTAGCACTTTCTGATCCAGAGCCAAGACACACACAGCCTTTGTAGTTGATGATATCCTGACAGCCTGTGTAAGCCGTGCTCCCTGAGCTGCCAGACCAGACTGGAGAAAGGAAGTATCAGACAGCTTCAACCATGCAGAAAGTGTTCCTAAAAGGATGCATGGATGAATAGAAGATAGCCAATATGACTCTTGGTCACCTGCTGTGAAATATGTGGCTTATATCTTCCTTGTGGGTCATTACATTTCCTGCTGCAATGACAGTTTTTTTTTTTTTTTTGCGGTACTCTGGAGCATTCTACCTCTGAGCTATACCCCCAGCCCTATTTTTTATTCTTTATTTTGAAACAGGGTATCACTAAGTTGCGGAGTGCCTCACTAGGTAGCTGAGGCTGGCTGAGAACCGGGATCCTCTGGTCTCAGCCTCCCGAATGCTGGGATTACAAGCGTGTACCACCACGCCCGGCTCTGCAATGAGTTTCTAATGCATGCAGGATGCCCTGAGATCTTAGCAGTGGTACCACACAGCCCCTGTTGTTCCTAATGGGGGTATTGCAAGATGCTCTACTTCACCTAGGATTCCGACATTGTTCCTATCCACTGCAAAGCTGCCTCACTGAGACAGACAGTGGTTCTGGAAGTCTCTGACCCATCAAATTTAGGTTGGGATCCCAAACTTTTAACAAATTCCTAGGAACTTTGTTAGAGGACATTGAAGAGAATCCCTCTGGAGCTATACCAAGATGCATCCTGCTCCATCAAGAGACCAAGAACACCCTATACTCTGGGACCGCAGAGAGGATTTCCTGCTTACCAGGTCACATGGGAAGAGCTGTCTTTGTCTTGTCCTGAGTCTTATTCTACAGGTTTGGGGCACTTTGCCACTGACTCTAAATATCTAATAGTTGTCTCTTATCTAAATCCATTTTCATTCCTAGTAGCTTGGGTAGCTGGGGAGAAGCAGGTAATATGTAATGCTCAAATGAGGGTCATGATGATAATAATGATTAAATCATTTCCATCTCCTCAAACATTTATCATTTCATTGTGCTGTGCACCTTCAAACTCCTCTCATCTAGTTATTTTGAAACATGTAATGAATTGTTGTGAACTACAGTCACCCTACTGTGTAGAAAAGTATCTTGGACATAGAAATTCCTCAACAAATACTTGCAGAATGACTCTTGTGACTCTGATTAAAAATGGGGTCTGATTGTAATGTGAGAAAACATGCCTACTTTGATGGCTTATCATTTACTTTTTTTTAAAAATACACTTTTGTTGGTGCATTGTAATTATACATCATAATGAGGTTCAGAATGATAGGAACTCACTTCAGATGGTAATTTTTCAAAAGCACTTTAAAAATGTTAATAGTAACTAAGGCCTCTTAAGATGTCAACTGTGACAGGCAGCTGGAAACAAACATTCTGGCACAATATAAACAGAATGTAAATGTTTTCTAACTGCTTCATCATGTCACACATCTTTCCCTCTCCTACTGTGGGGGCCACAAAGAGAACACTAGCAGATGAGTGAGTGGTTTAGTCATCCCAGTTGGTTGAGCCGGGCTTGAGGTCTCTTCTTCTGAGCTGCGAGCATCTCCAAGGTTATGAGATGATAATGTCAATAGTTAATACTAGATAATACTTAAGGAATGCTTTTTGTGCCAGACATGTGTTAAACATTTCACAAGTCAGGTATGGTGGCACATGCCTGTAAGCCCAGTACTTGCAGGGCTGAGATGGGAGGAATGCAGGTTCAAAGACAGACTCACCAACTTAGTGAGGCTCTCAGCAACTTAGCAAGACCCTGTTTCAAAATAAAAAATAAAAAGATAGCTCAGAGGTAGAAAACCCCTGGCTTCTATCCCCCCCCCCCCCACGCACACAAATTCACAAGCTTCAAGTTATTTAGCCTCACAAGAATCCTATGATGTCTTGAAATTGAGGATTTAAGATATTAAGTGACTTGCATATTGGAAAGTGGCACAGGGCAAGGTTCCAAACCCTCCTTTTCCCCAGCCGAGTCCGAGTTTTTTTTTTTTTTTTTTTTTTTTTTTTTTTGTGGTATTGGGTGTTCATACTCTATTTCCCAACTACACTCCCAGCCCTATTTTATTATTTTGAAACAGGGTCCTGATAGGTTTGTGAGAGTCTCACTACTTGCTGAGGCTGCTTCAAACCTGTGATTCTCCCATCTCAGCCTCCCAAGTACTGAGATTACAGGTGTGTACAACCATGCTCAGCTGGGTATGAACTTTTAATCTCTATTATTCTCTAGTCTGTGTCTCAAGTGTTATTCATGCACTCACAATGGACAGCATTGCACAATTCAGGATAGAGACCCAAACTCTCTGTCCAGGAGTTCATTCTTAACTGCCTTACACAGGAACTCAATAACTCAATAGGTTTTTTCTTTTTCAATCAACCTGAAAGTCTTATTTGTGAGGCTAACAAAGGGGTTTTCTGTGCTTACTTTATCCTACTCATATGCTCCGGTTTAAATAGGAACAATGGGATGGTGTTTCTACATCCTGGGAATGTTGTACTTTTTTGTTATTCTGTGGTCTCTACAGAGCTTTCCCATCACCTATACTCATGATAAACTTCCAAGGCAGGCAGGACAGGTGATGTAATTATGATTCTTCAAACAATGAAGTAGATGTGTTCACAAAGTTAGGAAAAAGAACTAGACCCCAACCACACTTCCCCTTGATGAAAAGAAAACAAAATGGTACTGCGGGGAAATTCCAGAGATATGGAATAAAGTAATATTATGGTTGTAAGATGCCCCAGACATCATGCTTTTCAAACCACGTAATTTTGCAGATGAGGAAAAAGAATTTCAGAGAAAATGCCCATGGTTAAGAGCCACTCTCCAAACCAGAAGTGGAAGTTGTTCATTGCATGTCCCTGTATAATCTTGGAGTAAGAAGGTGATGCAACATGTACATATGCTGTTAGAAAGCTCTCTAGGAAAAAACACTCCAATTGCTCCAATGTCTAGTAGCTACCATCAAAGCCTAATTGCATGTGATTTAAATGGAATATAAAATAAAGGTTCCATTAAAATGCTATTGGTAAGCCAGGCATGGTGGCGTACGCTTGTAATCCCAGCATTTGGGAGGCTGAGACCAGAGGATCCGGGTTCGCGGCCAGCCTCAGCTACCTAGTGAGGCACTCTGCAACTTAGTGATACCCTGTTTCAAAATAAAGAATAAAAAATAGGGCTGGGGGTATAGCTCAGAAGTAGAATGCCCCTGAGTTCAATCCTCAGTACTGCAAAAAAAAAAAAAAAATGCTATTGGTAAATGGGAAGGTTCCTAACAAGTTTGCAAAGTCATATCATCAGTCCATAGAACTACCAGTATTCTCATCTGAGAAATGCATTGGGATTGAAGACTCCATTGCTAGCCTCTAGTTTTCACAGACACCTCATCCCTCAGTTCCTGCTTCTCTGGATTTTACAAAGGCACCGTCTCTTTCTACTCTCTCCTCTCTCTGGGGGCCACAGCAGAACATGTGGAGCTATATGGATGTTCTGTGGCTGGCTGGGTGCTCTGGCCTCCAGGGTTGCACACTCTCAGGCTCAGGCCCTATGATCATCTCTTGGGGATCCAGCTCCCCTCTGGATGAGGTCCTATCAGCCTGAGGCAAAGGGACAGGAGGATCTACAGGCATGGAGGGTGTGGAGATATCTGTGTACCAGGGTTGGCCTTGTGGTTACTGGGGCCTGCAGAGGCCTGGCAATCAGGTCAGCAGGAGGACCCTCCCGGCCACTGCCTTCTCTCTTCACTTTTTCTAAAGGCTTTTTAATATTTCAGCAAGTATTTCTTAAGGATCTGTTTTATGTATTAAGTATTAGTTAATTATACTATAACCTAATTACTTACTATTGGCTTATAAGGTTGTGTAAGTCATAGGTATTTGGAAGTGTTTTAAGCAAAGAACAATGTTTGCTTTTATGTAGGGTTCACATATACTGCATCAGAATTTAATTCACAAAACCCCAGAAGATACACAATATAGGGTTGCCATTTTCCTTTCTCTTTTTTGACAGTTGAGGAGATTAGTACTCAAGGTTTAGAATCTGTCTCAGGTCACTCAGCTGATAAACACTGGGTAGTGCTGAGCCTAGAATTCTGATGCCTTGATTAAAGATGCTTTGGTATCAGATGAAACTCATGCCTTGAAAATCTGTACATGTAGGCACTGGCAGAGAGGAAACCTACACACACTTTGAGTTCAGCAGAGTGTTAAGAGGGGACCTAGTGCTGATGCAATATTGCAGCTGCTCCACAGCACGGGTTGGCTTCCAGCCTATTCCTGATATCAACTAGAGAGAAATCCTTTTCTCCTCTTGACACAGTTGAGATAGACTATTGTTCCATCAGGAAAAAGGTGCAGAAAAACCAAAAAATTATACAATAAGTATAAAAACTAATTAATGGATGTCAAATAGTTTTAAAAATCTTAGTAAAAGAATCAAAGCATTTGGCTAAGCCTTAACTTTCCTTTTCTTCAGCTAAGCATCCTAGATATTTGCAGGAGAGCAGGCTCACGACTGACCTTCCTCCATCACCTGCTGACACTAAGCTCTCTGTTTCGCTGCCCCTAAAGGCACCACCCTCTATTTATAGGTCTTTTAAAGTAGCACCAAGTTTTAAAACAAGAGCCATTTCTGTTTCAAAACTCCTGGAAGCCTTGGCCTTCTCCTTCATTCCATTCTACTTTCAGATTTGCAAATCAGAATCTGTGAACACGTAACCAATCACAATGCTTTTCAGATTCAAGTTATCCATTTACCCCTGGCCGAAGAAGTACCCAGCTCCTTCACCAAACAGCTACACCTTTAGGAATACCTTGTTCTTTTGTCACCATAATATATTCTAATATATAATAACTATTACAGTCACATGGTAAGAATGATCAATTTGCATTAAGAGTTGAATGGGTCATTGTACAATAGTAACTACTTGGAATTGATAGTTTTTAACACATGCATGAGATTTTCATCGAAATTCTTCTTAGACAATGTTGGCTGCTTGCTTTTTTTTTTTTTAATCAGGTAAAGATCCTTTCCACATAAACCAGGGGCACCACATGTTTTTTTGGAACATCTGTGGCAAGTGAACTGTTCACTAAAGCCTAAAGGCCTAACAGAAGCTAGAAAAAAAATGGAATATGAACCTTTATGTAAGACTTAAAGTAACATTAAAGGAATTCTTTGTGTGTGAAAGAAATCATGACTTAATATTAGAGTTTAGCACATCTTACATGAAAGAGTACAAGTGCTAACTTTTCATTTTCTTTGAATGTCATTTTATTGAGCTCTACCTGCTACCATTTAGAAAAGAGTTGTCTTTTTTTTGCCAGATTTTTTTTTTAGGTAAGTAGTTTCTGTTCTATTAGAGACATAACTTACTAACTTAATGCCTTCCAGTTTGGGCTGAATTCATATTTATGTCTTAAACCGATATTTCTAAAATACAGTGATTTTATGTAGTCTGCTCTAGCTGAAAGCATAGCTGATTACATAGGGAGCACAATTAGAGAAGCAACCCCTTTTACAGCATGATTAAAAAAAAAAAAAAGCAATTCACATTCCCTTGCAACCCTGTCTTCTGGGGCTTTTAACAAATTCCTACCCATAATTTCTGAGTCCTTGCTGTCTTTCAGGCATTTCTTTAGGTATGACATACAGACCATTTCTTTTTCACAACAGTCTGGTGAAGAAAAGTCATGGGCCCCACTTTTTAATCAGAGGAGTGCCTCAATTTTCAGAAGAAAAATGAAGCTGGAGGAGACTAAACACCTTAACTCAAATTTATGACAAATCTCGGGATTCAAATTCAGAATGTACTGTGTGTGTGTGTGTGTGTGTGTGTGTGTGTGTGTGTGTGATTGCTGGGGATTGAACCCAAGGGCATTCTACCGCTGAGCTATACTATCCCACAGCCTTATTTATTTGGAAACAAAGTCTAAGTTGCTAGGGCTGTCCTTGAACTCATGAACCTCCTGTCTCAGCCTCCCAAGTACTGGGATTATAGGTATGCACCACCATGCCTGGCTCCCAAACTCTTATTAGCTAGTATAGACTATAATACATTTGGGTTATTTTACTAACTGTATCTACTGCAATATAACAAACAAAAATCAGTGGTTTAAAACACCCACCCTCACTTTCCCCTTCAATCTGCTGTCTGGGCCGGTTGTTAGGAAGGCTGGCTTCTGTTCCATATAGCAGCAGCTGAGGTAGCTCAACTGGGGAGGAGTTCTACCTTCAAGACAGCTATTCCCCAGTAAGTAAGGCAGTGCTGGCTGCTGGCACCTCTCCACAGGGCACAGGGCTCTCATGGTTTGTTTTTTTTTCTTCAGTACTGAGGATTGAGCCGAGGGGCATTCTACCTCAGAGCTACAACCCTAGTCCTATTCTTTATTCTTTATTTTGAAACAGGGTCTCACTAAGTTGTGGAGGGCCTCACTAATTAGCTGAGGCTGGCCATGAGCCTGGATCCTCTGGTCTCAACCTCCCAAGTACTGGGATTACAAGCGTGCACCACCACTCCCAACTCCATGGTGTTCTAAGAATGATTAATTCAAAAGACAGAAAGTGTTAAGTGGCCAATTTCTAAAAGCCTGGGCCCAGAAACTGGTACTGTGCCCATTCTGTATTCTATTGACCAAAACAGTCACAGAACCCAGATTCCAATTGAGAAATCATGGATCCCACCTCCTAACGGGAGGACGGTTCAAAACTTGAAGGGTCATGTTGCAAAACTCTTTATACCTCATAGGATTTCTTGTTCAGCAGTGAATTCCTTGGATCGTGAAATTCTCGAATTTAAGAACACTCTCCTCTCCCATGACTTCGAAGATAATACCTCCCAATGGCAGCTTCTTAGAGGAGAAAAGATCTGGATCTTTTCTTTTTCCTATATATTCTCTGTATTGTTACTGCAATTACTTCTGTACGAAGATGCTGTGGCTTGGATATGGTTTGAGCGTGTCCAAAGTTTCACGTGCCTGATGCTTGATCCCCAGTGTGGTAGTGTTGGAAGGTGTGGCACCTTTGAGTTGGTGGGAAGTAGCAGCTCATTAGGGTTATCACCCTCAGGAGAGATGAATGATGTAGCAGTTGCCATGCGAGCATGGTATTATAAAAAGAGCAAGCCTGACCTCTGGATCTCTCTGGCGTCCTGTCTTGCCATGTGCTATCTTCCTCACACAAGCTCCTGCCAAGGTGCCATCTGCCATGTGTGATTGCAGCCAGAAGGCCCTCACCAGAGCTCAGCAGATGCTGGTGCCGTGCTCCAGGGACTCCAGAACTGTAAGCTAAATAAGTCTCCCTTCTTTACAAATTATCCAGCCTCAGGTACACATTTTATTACAGCAACAGAATGTGGACTAGAACAGTCTAGGCTTATGAATAGATAACCTGGGCTTTAAAATGGAGCTATTTATTTTCATGCCTTCTTAACAAATTTTCCTCTTCCTTTTTAAAGCATTTTATCTTTTAATATATTTGGTTAACTCTCTGCTTATCACACAGTGGCCTTACTAATTTCTGAATTTCATTTTAATTAGAGTTTTCTAGACTATCATCAGCTAAGTGTAATCTTTTGCTGAAGCTACTCTTTGCTTAGCAACGAACTGGCATATCTAGGTTTTACTTGACACAAGTATATTTTCAGTCCATTTAACAGTCCCAACACATTCTTCTCCCTTTCAAAAGCTGTGATTCTACCAGTTCTGTCCTGTGAGCAAGAAAATCTATCAGGTATTTCTTGGGCAATATTTTCCAGCTTCATTTTGACTTGCCCCCTCTGCTTTGGTCAGATGAAATAAAAGTCTTCTTCTTTGTTTCTTCTGTCACCTCATCCTTCTACTTCACAGTGTTTGCAATAAAAAATATACTGTATGAATAAAGATATATATTGTTCCTCATTCCCCAGCAGATACTAAACAACCACTGTTCTTTTTCCTACTAAGCTTGAATATGGCCCCACATTCTTCTCCACAAGGCTTTCTAGGTGGCTGCTTACTGATAACTGACTTCTAGGATATATATCATTCCTTATCTCTGTAACATCTTGTTTTCAACTATGACAACTACATGCTTCTCAGTTCTCATGTATTGTTCTAAATTACTTTTCCTGATTAACACTTCCTGCTGCCCAGCCCCTGCATCCATCCTCTGACATACTTGGAACCAGACCTTGTACCACCTGTAACCACAGTTGCTCCCACTCCTTGGGCCCAATGGTCACTCTAGCCAGGAAATGCTTAGTACTACTCCTATCACCATCACCTGTGACGCAGGGTTGCATCACACAGGTGGCAGATGTGGTTTTGGGCACTTGTCCTAACGTCAGACTTGTTCACTGCCCTAGGGGCTGTGTCCTCCCTGTGACTGGGGCTGACATCCTACTGCTTTTGCTGGATGCCTCCTGTGACCCTGCGCCCCTCTACAGGTTGCCACTTCAGAATTGAGAGTCTTATGCCCAAGACCTTCATCCTCTGCAGCTGCCATGATTAAAAAAAATAAAAAAGAAAACGATTCAAGAAATTCCCATTTCCTTGTGACTCTTACAGTTATATTCCAGGGCTTTTAACAAATTCTGACTTGTAATTTTTGAGTCCTTGCTATTTGAGTAAAACCTGGGGCTGTTCTTGTGACACTCAGGCAAGTTAAACAGACTTCAGTTTATGCTTTTGCTCTCTTTCTCATAGCTGTGTAAATGCTATCAGACTTTCTGGTACCAATTGCTTTGTCTTCAAACACTTGTGCCTCCTCTTGGATCTGGACTTGTTCTTATCCCTATAGCTGGACCATTTCTCCATTGGCCATCTCTTTGCAGCAGAATAATTTCTTAGATCTACTCCATCTTGGTCTTTCATTTTGACTAAATTAGAACTGCTCACACCTAACTTGGGACATCAGATACAACTTGATCCCCATCATTCTGATCAACCTTTTCATGTAAACATGCCTTTCACAAATGCAGTGCTCATGTTTTTTGATGGTTGTGTTTGCCCTTAGATACTGAATCTAAAGAACGAAGATATCTGTGTGTATCACTTCCTTTCATTGTAGCTCTCCACACCAACCAATTAGGAGTCTGCAAATGCATAACGGGAATTTAATACATATTGCAGCTGATACATGAATAAAATTTGAAGCAAATAGATTCGGTGGCAAGAATTTCTCTGAACAACACTGCATGTAACAGACCAGGATAAGCATTATGAAGGATACTCTTTCAATCTGTGGTTTCATTTCTGAGTTATTACTCTAGGACTAAGACACCTGACATCTGTGCTTGGCTCTTTGAGTATCCCATGTCAGAGTCTCTGAAATATTTTGTATTTAAAATGGGATTTCAAGGAAGTATTTCATTAGAAGGGGGTATTATTATTCCCTTTGAATTGCATCCGAAGCTGCAGTTTTTTTATCTTTTTATTACCTTTCTATCATATAACTCCTTTTTCCAATTATACATTAGCCAATACACTTTAATTTTCAGAATGAGTCCTGTTGGGTTTCAATAAGAATTGTAATAGAAGATGAAGCTTTGAAGAGTGATGCGAGGTTTCCATTAAGTTAATATCACCACACTTTCTTCAAGATTGATTTTACATGATAATTCAGCATCTATGTTACTTTTGAGCCACCACTATGAGTTTTACATTTACTTAAATTATAGGACCATTAATAGTAAAATTTAAAAGTTGAAAAGAACTTCAAAGCCGGGTGTGGTGGCGCACGCTTGTAATCCCAGCATTCGGGAGGCTGAGACCGGAGGATCCGGGTTCGCGGCCAGCCTCAGCTACCTAGTGAGGCACTCCGCAACTTAGTGAGACTCGGTTTCAAAATAAAGAATAAAAAATAGGGCTGGGGGTATAGCTCCGAGGTAGAATGCCCCTGAGTTCAATCCCCAGTACCGCCAAAAAAACCAAAAAAAAAAAAAAAGAAAAGAACTTCAAGCTGATTAATTTATTACACTTGGTCTATAAACAATTTTTAATGCCTCAATACTTGTCTTGCAGCCCCTCTGCTGCTGCCTTGGATTTGAATCCACACAATGTTTAGAGCATGAATTTGGTTACTTAATGTTTTCTTGCTATCTTAGTGAAATGCATATTGACATGTGAATTCTTGCCAGGAATTTGTAAACAAAATAAAATTTTTTCAGTATTTCAATGAGTACTGATTGGCTCAGCCTGATTTAAAAAGAAAAGAATCTTAGGTTTACTTTATCATATCATTACTTCTGGTTACTCGGTAGGATTTTTCCTCATCACTTTTTTAAAATAAAAAAGTACTTGTGAATTCTTACCTTATTTTTTCTTTTTCATATCAATCCACCCCAAATTTAGTGGTTAAAAAAAACAACTTATTTCTGGAGACATGAAATGTCTGTTCCCAAGGCCATGCTAAGCACTTACCTTACAAAATTATTATGATTCTGATGCATGGATATAGCTTGTGGTGCTTTTATCTTTCATACCTTGTAGCTCATTGTCTTCTCTACATTACATTTTGCTATGATGTAATTTGCACTATTTAAAAAATTTACTTAACTTAAATGACAGCATGTCCTGGGTAATGAAAGGCTTTTACTCTATATGAATATTAAAATGGAAATCAGCTAGCTGGTCATAGTGGTGCACACCTATCATCTCAGTACTTCGGAAAATGAGACAGGAGGATCACAGGTTTGAGATGAGCCTTAGCAACTTAGCAAGGCCTTGTTTTAAAATAAATAAAACAGGGCTGGGAATATAGCTGAGAGGTGGCATGCCCCTGGGTTCAAACCCCAGTACCTCCCCTCCCCCAACATACACACACAAACTAAACACTCTAGTTAGTAGAAGACACTTTCTTCTATCTGGAGGTTCTTCTGGAGCAAAAGTCTCAAATCAAATAAGCTGGGCCCACTTGTTCATTCTTTCCCCTTGGGAACTGACCTCTGCCCCCAGAGTCTCTCTTCCAGGCTCACTGTTTTATTTTATGGGGCAGAGGACACATGACAGAAGGCCTCTGGAGGCCCACCCCACCCCCTGCTATTGAGTGGCGGGACAGACACAGAATTCTGCTATTTTTAGTGGAAAGAAACACAAAAATATTCTCAATTATTATATTAAAAATGGTGATATTTTGATCTCCTCTCTTGAGACTCTGGTCTTTTTTCAGAAAATTAATTTTCAAGTAGTTTAGAACTTGGGAGGAGACGAACGATGCTGTTTATTGAGTTTTCCCTCAATCTTCAATGATATGTAGTAATAACAGATAATTATTAACATTGTTCAACACTTGCTTCGTGCAAAGCCACTGGATTATACACTTTTCATACTTATGTCTCATTTAAGGTAATCATGACAGAGGAAGGTCAAAGGAATTGCCCAATATAACTGGAGGTTATGGTAATTTTCAAAGTTGGCCACTATCAATCCCGCCTCCTTCCCCGTCTGCGCATACTTCTCTTTAGATTAAGAAATTGGGCCTAGTTCTCTGTACCTTGACCCTGGAAGCTATCATTTAGTTCAATGATTCATTTTACCATAATGAATCCTAGTTTGGACTCCTGAGAAATAAGAAAATTTGAGAGTATGCCCCCTCATGGAGGAGTAATGAAGTACATGATTCAAGACACCTCAGACCTTTCAGAAAAGCTTAAGCTTAGTGAAACACAGTCCAACAAGTGAACCCATTCATAACCCCATGCAATGGAAGAATTACCCAGACAAGCCTTGTCCAATTCTCAACCACAGAATTGTGACAAATGATTAATCATTGCTTTAAGCCATCAAGTTTTAGAGTGGGTTGATATACAGCAAAAGATAACTTAAGTTGAACAGAAACCTGCAAGGGGGTGGGTGGTGTGTGTGTGTGTGTGTGTGTGTGTGTGTGCGCGCGCGCGCGTGCTTACTGAGAATTGAACCTCCAGTGACCTTTTAACTTTTTTTTTTTTATTGCACTGGGGACTGAATCCAGGAGCATTCTACCTCCAAGTTATATCCCCAGCCCTATTTAATTTTTTTTTATTTTGAAACATGGTCTTGCTAAGTTGCTGAGGGTCTGACTTAATTGCTGAGGCTATCCTCGAACTGACAATCCTCCTGCTCAGCCTTCTAGGTACTAGGATTACTGTTGGGGTCTTAGCTGGGCCTGGCTAGACCTCGCCTCAAGAGGGCGCCTGGCAGAGTGCCAGGAGCAGCTGCAGGTGGTAACATCCTAGGGCTGTGCCACGCTAGAGCGCATGCACCAGCTGGCCAGAGCCCGTGGCCTGAGAGTGCTCCCAGGTGAGAGCTGTATGCAGGCACCTCGTGGCTCAAGCCCTGTTGGGCTTTAAGAGTACTCTACTTCTCGCCCAGAGGAGCTAGCGAGGAATGATTAAGAGCGAGCTGTTACGGAGAACGAGAGTGGGGTGAGAGAGAGAATTGCAGCCAGAGAGAGGGTTACTGTCAGGGTTAAGAGAACGGTTACTGTTACTGTATACAGAAAGAGAGAGAGGTACAATAAAAGAAGCTTGAACCAGCAACGCGTAATTATCGTCTCCATTGGGTCCTCCTGGTTGAGGGTCTGGCGCGGGGCATGATAGATTACAGGCATGCATCACCAACACTGAGCTAAATTTTGGAACAGGGGCTTGCAAAGTTGCTGAGGCTGGTTTTGAACCTGAAATACTCTTGTTTCAGTCTCCCAAGTATTGGGATTACAGACATCTTTTAAAATGGCAAACAGTATCATTATAGAGTATAAAGGAATTTTAAAAGATTCATGGATGATTTATTAAACCATAAAAAGCCACAATGTCTTTGAATACTTTGTACCTCTGTGATCCAAGTCCTGCTTTTAAGTATCATCTCAAGATATCAGCTCTGCTCCCATTCAGCGATAAAAGCTCTTTGCTGAATAATAAAGACTGCCTCTCCCTATTCCCTGTGGAGTGCTCATCACCACTTTGCCCTCCACATTCTGGCTCTGTCTGTTCCTCTCAGAAGCCCACTCAGCTCTTCGCTGGACCCCTGAACTGAATTACCTAACTGTTCTGGTGCTCCTTGAACTCTCTACTCCTAAGTTTATCATGCCACTCATCACATGTATGTGCTTACATAAATTCCCTAAGAGGAGAGACCTGGTTTGTTTTGTTTACTGCTATATTCCAAGTACCAGAACAGCTATAATGTCCAATAATCACACAAAAAATCCACTCTGTATATTATCCTTTAACCCTTGTAATTTTTAAAGATGCTCTTGGGGTATGTATCAAGATGGCTATGAGCCAGACATAGTGACACATGCCTATAATCCCAGTACTTGGGAGACTGAGACACAAGGAGTGCAGGTTCAAAACCAACCTCAGCAACCGAGACTCTCAGCAACCTAGTGAGACCCTGTTTCAAAACAAAAATAATAATAAATTAGGGCTGGGAGTATAGTTCAGGGGTAGAATGCCTCTGGGTTCAATCCTCAGTATGGAAAAGAAAAAAGAAAAAACAAAAAGAAAGGAAGAAGGCTATGTGAATGTGCATTCCTTATGGAGTAGGTGCTTCATAAATATTTCCTGGTTGAAGTGAAATGTGTCTGCTTCCTCCTAGGCTAGTGCTGCTTCTTAGTGCTGAGTATCCATTAACCCTTACTTCTAATCTTTCTTTTGTAAGGAGAAGCTAGAAGCCTGGAAATTCCTAGAACTGTTTGTTGCAAGGATCCAAATGTAGTTCTGGTTCTTCCAAAGGGATGCGATGGCAGGAGACCTGGAGGAAAGGGAAGCGAGAAGCTGCTCAGCCACCAGTCAGAGTGGCTGGCATGCAGGTTTCAGCACAGGTGTTTTTCAGAGGTTGCCAGCTACCCAGCACCCAGGAGCACTGTGATACTGGCAGTGGCTCATAGTTTCCTGTCCTCGGGGTGAAAGCTTTGGCAACATGACCCAGATGCCTAGTGGTGCCCTTGGCTTTCTTTTCTACAACCCTTCCAATGAGTTCTGGAGGTACCTGATTCTATGAAAGATCTAGTGGCTTCTGTTTTACTACTGAGTTCTACTGATAGGTCTTCATAGACTACTTTCCTGGAGGGCAAAAAAATGCCTTATTTAGGTTTGCATAAACATATCTGCTTGGTGTCTGGATATCAGTGGAAAATAAGTAAAAGTTAATTAAAGTAGCAAATATCTAATATTTACTATATATCCAGCACTATTCTAAGTGTTTAACATCTACTAGCTGAATCTACTCAACAACCCTGAGGGGCAGGTGCTGCTATTGTTCTCTTTTACAAATCAGGAAGCTGAGAACAAAGAGATTAAACAACTTGCTTGAGAATAGTTCATTAAATAGTGAACTGAGGATTCAAAACTTTGAAGCCTGGTTCCCAAGTCCACACTAGTATCTAATGCTTTCTCCTATTTGAATATCTTAGATTGATTTATTATAAATATCCTGTGTACATTTGACATAAATAGCAACTTAGTATATTCTTTCAGACTCAATTTTTAAAGATATTCTTGGAGTATGAAGATGGCTGCGTACATGTGTGTAGACACATAAGAATTCTACACAAGCCTTGTAAAACAATAGAAAATACTCAAAGACAACAAAAAATCAGGGAGTCATAGAAATAATTAGTACAGTAGGAAAGGTAAGAAGAAAAATGGCTAGGAATACTTGTAGGTTTCTCATGAATTTCTCAATGCTAATCTTTCTGCCTCTTGCTAGCAAGACCAAGTGGCCACTGGTTGCAGCCACTAAACCATTTACACATGTGAAAGAGAACCAAGCTTTCCTACTGAGACCCTCAAGGCAAGGAGAAGAGTCTGGAAGGTGCGAAGTCAAGCAAACACAAGAAATCTAAGTGGGGAGGGTCTGAACCTCTCATCAACATCAAAGATGACCAGGGCAGAACTCTGAGTGGGCAGAAGCAGGCACAGTGGTGAATACTGGGGTCCCTATCTCTTTCCACCCCAGATGTCTTTTTACACAGAGGAAGAGGTACACAGTCACAGCAGCCCTGGACAGGCAATGCTATCATTTGGTCCTTAGGGAAGAAGTGTCTTCACTGGGTGGCTGCCATGAAAAGGAAAATCTGAGCACAATAGCAAGACCCCTTGTTTTTCTCTTGCAAGGACACCTACCATTCTTCTTTAGCCTTCCACTTCTCAAGTTTTAAAAGGGTCGGTCCTGTCCATGGGCAGGGCAGCTGGTCTGTGCCCCATCAACTGCTGATAGTGTTCGGGACAGTAAGTGTGGAATTCTGGGGTTCAATATTGAGAAACTCACTAGCATGGAGTTAAAATAATACTCTCCAATAAGACCCCATATCCCTTAACTGTAATTCCCAAATTCCCAAAGCTTTGAGAATAAAATGTTTTTGCCAAACTACCTGACAGCAAAACCTGAAGTCACCTTAGCCCCTGGAAGCCAAAACTGACCTTGGCTGACATGAAGCTACTTACTCTTTATCTACTTAGAGCTTTGCTGTCTGATAAAATGTGGCCAACAGCCACACGTGCAGACTTAAATTTAAGCCCATAAAATAAAAAATTCAGGTTCTTTGCCATACTAGTCAATACTCAATAGCCATATGTGACTAATGCCACTATATCAGATATTTCCAGAATTATAGAAAGTTCTAGAAACACTGATTAAAGTTGTGTTTCCCTATTGACATAAGTTTGTTCTACTGTGTCAACCAAGATATTAAGTAGTAAATAAAACTTTTCTCTAACATTTTAAAAATTAAAAAATAGGGGGGGGGTCCAAAATTACCTCTGACCTAGAGGCTCATAAATATGGGATTTGAACCTGCATTAGTTTTTATCAGAAATATAAGCAGTAAGCCGGGAGTGGTGGCACACGCTTGTAATCTCAGCATTCGGGAGGCTGAGACCGGAGGATCCGGGTTCCTGGCCAGCCTCAGCTACCTAGTGAGGCACTCCGCAACTTAGTGAGACTCGGTTTCAAAATAAAGAATAAAAAATAGGGCTGGAGGTATAGCTCGGAGGTAGTTTTTTTTTTTTTGCCCAGTACCGCAAAAAAAAAAAAAAAAAAAAAAAAAAAGAAATATAAGCATTACTTTAGCTTTTCTTTTGCATTAGGATTTAGTCTTACTCTAAAGTGGTTTAGAATAGAGGCAAGGAAGAGGCAGGCCCTCAGACTCCCCAGAACAGGGAGAGAATATACAGGTTCCTCCCCTCTCATATGCATGGACAGTTTAGTCTTATTTTAGTACATGATTTTACATACATTTTTAAATCATCCTTCCAAGGAGGTATAAGGGCTATTCTGGCAGGAAGACAGAAGCTAATGATTAGAAAACTTCCAAGGATTAGTAAAGATGCCACAGGTGAGATTTCCATGTTGGGTGGGAGTGAAGTCCTATGCCCATACATTTCAGCAAGCCTGGGATAACCCTATTGCTTCCCACACAGGTCTGACTCCAGGCTCTCCACGAGGTGAGGACTGGTTAGATATATAGCTTCAGACAGGAATCTACAATAGAGCTTAGCATATTTTGAAATTTCCTTGAATGCCCCTATGGCTATCTCTCAGTGGGAGCCGATGGGTCAGGGCAGCTGCGTTCTCTTGTAGCTATTCATGCTCTTGAAGCCTGCCAGCTAGAAAATGTTGAGCAGCACTTATCCATAACCGGATTCTTCTTCTGTCCTTGTGGGTTTAAGAAATTTACAGGGGCCTGGGAGGTGCCTAGCCTGGTCAAAGAGCACCAAGTGTTTTGAATGTACTATACTCTACCTCGATTCATTCCGCTATATAAATTCAGGCAAGTAGTTTGACTTGCTACAGTCTTAGTTTTCTGCAGGACTGACAGCACCCCCTTTCTTTACTACCCTGGGAGGTTGTTTGAGGATGGAAATCAAAATTTAAATACTGAATGTGCTGCTATACAGGAAGAAAATTCTTCCATTCTGAGGACATATATCACCTTCATTACAGATGGGGAAATTCTATACCAGCCTCGTAAAGTACAATAAATGTAAGGAAGAGTCTTGCTGGATTCCCAAAGTACTGCTGTGGCTTCAACACAAAGCAGCTTTTATTTAGAACATAAATTGGATTTCCACTTATAAAGCAAAGCATGAGATAATGTCCTTTCTCTTAATTTGACAGTGGAGAGGGCTCTTCAGTATTGGCCAAGAATCTAATATTGGATCGTACCAAAACACAACCATTTGCTTTCTAAATTGCATCCATAAAGATGCTATGGTAAAGTGCTGCCTCTGACGGAACATTTACAGAGGTTTTAAGGCTTCACATTCACATCATTAAAAATGCTCATCTGTCTTTTTTTTTTTTTTCTTTCTTTCTTTCTTTCAATATGCCCTTGGCTCTCTAATGTGTATAAAATTTGAGGTCCTGGTCCTATTGAAAGTTCCAAGGTAAGATTCACATGTCTGGTCTTTTAGGATCAGTAATGGAAGCCTGACTGGCACCTCCCTTCTGTTTGCTTTCCTAGGATTAATAGTATGCTAAAGATTTTATTTCCAGAAATCAGGGAATATGAAGAATGATATGGATAGGAATAAAAATGACATTAATCTTAAATATTAGCTGAGTATTAACTAACAAATTATCATTTAATCCTAGAAATTGCATAAATAAATTACTGATATTCACAAAAATTTCACTGTTTTAGAAGCAGTTTGAAGGAAAAGGCAGTAATTTAGTTGACTCCATACCAGCAGTCTGAAACATTCCGTAAGACATTTTTTTAAGCCCAGGAAACTTGATAATTTTAAGACTAGCATAATTCTCTCAAACACTTTAAAAATATTGCTAAACATTAAAAAAATAAACCAGAAAACAACTTGAACATTCCTTTGTCGTGGTGAATCTAGATTTCAGCAAAAATCCTAGAAGATCTATTTCTGTCAGAATAAATTTCTCCAGTGTATCAAATCTTCCTAAAGTCTCCCTTAATTAAGTTCTGTGAAACTGGGTTGTAAACTAATAAAAGTCAGCCATGTCCTCCCTTAAAACTGCATAGTCCTTCCAATGTTCCGTGTTACCTATTTTATTCTTTTCCCATTCCTGTGCTACAATAGGACCTTTACTTAAAACTTCAGATAGCGCCGGGAGGATACAATTTTCTAGAAAGTTACTTTTGCTGGTCCTCTTTGAATGCTTTCCACAAACAACTCGAGCCTTGCGTGTTCAAGTGAGGATTCTATCCAATGATTCTTTGAATATAACTTTTTTCTTATTAGACCCGCGGCTTGTTAAAGGGTGCAGACAAAGTTAATTCTCGAATCTCTCACACCCCAGTCTCAATCATGAGAAATCAAGCTTTGTTTCCTAAAAGAAAAAAAAAAAGGAGCAATTCCTTCAGTTTCATCCAGCCCCAGGCAAGTGCATCCTTCCTTCCTTTCTTTCCCCAACCATGGAACGCCAGTTAACACTGGGAACTGAGAAATGAAAAGACAGTGATGAGACTATCAAATGGCATCAATCAACAAGTCTTCATCGAGCGCTGCCAGGTGCGTGGCCTTGACCACTGAGGAGGCCAGGTTCCAGGCTGAGAAGACCTACCCCAGGGACCCAAGTGAGGAGATGAGTTAGCTCATTCTGAGCTCTCCACCACGAAACCGGCGCTGGGCTGAGCGCCAGCTGGTCCCGGGACTACACAGCACGTGCCCCCTCGACCTCCACGGGCCTTCTGCTCAGGAAGGTTGGCTTGGCCGCTCAAAGGAGAGGCTACCACCTTACCCGCAAGAGGCGAGTTTCAAGGGACCCCACGATCCCTTTGCCTTGACCAGAACTAGTGGCAAAGGGGGCACCCCTATCCAGGGACCCGCCAGGGACTCCAGAGCAGGAGGAGCTACTATTTGGTTTGCGATACACCTCGGAGAGGAGAAACTGCAAAAAGACAGGGGAAGGGGGTGGGGTAGAGGAGGCACAACAGAGCTTCTAGAAGCGCCTATTAATTCTTAGGACGTTTCTTAGCTTGGCCCAGGGAAGACGATTAGGTGTCCTAAAGAAGTCTGCAGACAAGCGGACGACTGAGGAGAAATAAGTAATTAGAATTAAATTCCCACGCGCTCAGGGCTGCGGGAGCTTTCGCTGGAGGAAGGGAGCGGAGTGCCGGGGGCGCAGAATGCCCCAGGCCGTGCAGTGGGCACATCCTTCAGCTCCCGCTGTGCAGACAGAAGGACCGACGGACACACCCGAGCTAGGGACTTACCTTCAGGGTTGGCGCTGATGAAGACTCGGACGCTGCGGCCGGCGGGCACGAGGTGAGAAGGCAGGGCCGTGAGGTTCCCGGAGAACGCGGCCCGCCGGAGCGCGGAGTCGCGGGGACAGGGCAGCTTGGTGCCCGCGCCGGCCGGCCACATCGCCCTCTGGGGGGAGCCGCCGCCGCCACCTGGTCCTGCTGCTCGGGTTGCTGCCCGCGGCTCGGCGGAGGCTGGGTGGCTGTCCGCGGGCGCCGCCGCTCAGAAGCGCTCCGAGCCCCTGGCGCACGACACCCGCCCGTGGGGAGCGGCCATGCGGACCCTCGCGCCCCGATCGCCGCCGCCTCCGGCCCCTCTCGTCCTCTGCCTTCGCTGGCTGCCAGGACTCAGCGCTGCAGCTGGCGGGAGCGGGAGGTCAGCCTGGCGGCGGCTACGCGCACCGCGCCCGTTTGCGCCGGGAAGAGCCCGCCGCCATCTCCCCGCCCGCGTCCTCCGTGGGAGGAGGGGGCCGCCAGGCGGCGGAGACGGAGCGCAGAGGAGAGAGCAGACCAAACTTTAGGAGAAGGCGTCCGGAGTTGGCGGGCCCCGCCTCCCGCGCCGCGCAGAAATAACCGCGGCTCAGGGGGCGTCTAGGGCTTGCGCGCGGGGTCTCGGGGCTGCTCAGGGGCTCGCCGGGCTCCTCCGAGGACAAACCCGAGTACTCGCGGCTGCTTCCTTATTGGAGGACGGGAGATCAGTCAGTCCGAGATGCTTGTGATCTCCCCTCCAACTGTCCGAAAGGTCAAACGAGCCCTGAGCATTTTGGGGAATCCACTCGTGCGGGCGTCTATGCGCCTTCACCGAAATGCAAGGAACCCGGCCTCAAAGTTCAACGCATGCACCCAAGACCCGGCTCCGAGGGTCCGAAGCCCTAATTCTCCCGATGGTCTCGGGCGACCTGGAAGAAGGGTCACCGTCGCCCTGTCTCTGGTGGTGCAGGTGGCCGCGCCTTAGCCGCTGCACTCGCTCCCTAGGCGCCTCGGAGCCGGAGATTTTATAGCCAAGCTGCGACGCTCACGTGCTCCTCGCCGCGTGGCGGCCGACCCTTTCTGGGAGTGGATCTCCGCGGGGAGCTCTCCGGAGGCCTCCACAGCTCCCGGGGATCCTTCCTGCTCCCGCCGAGGCGTTTTCTCTAGCTGTTCCGCCCGCCTGCCGGCTCTCAGGCGAGTCAGCCTCAAGGGTGAGCGGAGCCCGTGCCGCCTCGCGCTTTAGACAATTCGACCGGCACGCTGAGCTCTTGGGAGCACCCCCAACCCCTGGTGCACGCAACGTCCCGTAAAGTGCGGGTGGCCACAGATTGGGGCGGAGGTGCCAGCAATTAGAGTTGCCCCGGGGCCCAGGTTTCCCACGTGAACTTCAGCGATATTTCCAAGTCTGGGCAAAGCGTGGATGGGCTCCACCTGAGGCTCAACCAGGGAAAACCTAACTCTGTTACCTTGGGTCGGGGCTTGAGGTGGAGGGCGGGGGCCTGGTCCACGTCCCAGGTAATGTGGGATGCACGGGGACCCGGACGTAAAATGCCCCTGAGGACTCCAGACACATTCCACTGCACCCATAAAAATCCTGCATACGCCAGGAGAGAAGGGAAACCTTGTAAAATAAAAAAGGGGGATTATGTTGGGGGGAGGAGGAGCGCAGAAAGAAGCTTTCAGGGGCCTTAATTGGAGTTTGGCCTCTAAATCTCTCATTCCGCGTCTTTGGGCAGGAACACTGGACTCTTAGGAAGAACAGCTTTCCAGATCTCCAAGGTTGTGGAGGGGGTGGGTGAGTACCCGGTGTGCTCAGCTCCTGTAGCCCCGGGGCTCCAGTTCGAGGCAGCCTGGGCATCCTCCCAGCCTGCACTTCCTCTAGGTCCTGCTGGTGGCAGTGAAGTCCTAGGCACTGCAGTTTATTTTGTTATCCCGCCCCACACCCCGCACAGTTCTGGGGTAATCTCTGAAGAAATGGGTCTCTAGGTTTTTAAGGCTGCCTCTCCACTCTTGAAAACCTGGGGGGCAGATAGCTGAGCTCACGCTGGCAATTTGTTTTTGTTTTATTTGTCGTACTAGGGATTGAACCCGGGGGCATTCTACCTCTGAGCTACACCCCCAGCCCTATTTTTTATTCTTTATTTTTGAAACAGGGCCTCACTAGGTTGCAGAGAGCTTAAGTACCTGAGGATAGTCATTAACCTGTGATCCTTCTGTCTCAGCCTCCCAAGTACTGGGATTCCAAGGGTGCGCCACCACACCTGGCTAACTTTGTGGTAATTTGATGGAGCCCATAAAGAAGTCCTAACATACCCAGTTCAACTGATTCAGTTTACCAAATTATCTTTTTCACTCTTCATTATCCCCAGGTGGGAATGTTCTCCAGCAGAACTTTCTAGAAACCCCCTTATGTGCCATAGGTATCAACCAAGAGCTCTGAAACAGGTCATGAATATACAGTGTCTTTTACAAAGGAAAAGAACTAGTATCACATTATGCTGGTCTCTGTTATTTATAAAAGATGGATGAGAAGTTGCCAGATTACCCCAGACCTGACTTTCCTTATCAACCCCCATATTTATGTATTTCCTTCTTCTTAAAAATGGGATTCATAGTTGTGTCTTTTGGTCTTTGCTTCAGATCTCTAAGTGTTGCATTTCCTTTGGATGACTTTGGGAATTTTTGGCAGCCTCTATAACCTAATTAACTGTTCTAGACAGGAGGAAGTTTAGCATCTGCCGGTGTCACTGCAGACCAAGGCTGCAGAGGAGAGAGGATTTCACATAGTCTGGGGAGAAATACTCTAAAAGGCTCTCTGCACAAACAACCCTGCTACAGGTAGAGCAGGCTGATGATTTCCAGGTATCAGGGGAGGTTTCTACCTAAGGATGACAAACCACACACCTCCTTTTGCATATGCTATGCCCACATGAAAACACACACACCTTTCCTCTCATTCTTTCAGTCTAACTCTCATGAACATCTGATGTTCTAAAACTACAGAGATTCATTTCTGAGCATGCAAATGTCATAAAGGAGGGGTCACCCATGCTAATACTACTTTATAGTGAATTCCCATAATTCTCCAACTTGAGGAATGAGTTGATTGATGGATCACTACATAGAAAGGCGGGAGGGAGGCGTAACTGTGGAAGGCAGGTCCTGATTTTGTAGCCTATTTATTTTTGTATCTAGTTAAAACATACAAATACTTTCTTTTCTTCAGTGAATATTAAAATGTTATTACATTTGCTACAGGAGATAAACAAGGCTCAAAAAAGTACAATGACTTATGCAAGGTCATGTAACTAATTAATAGTAGAGCCTGGATCCAGGTAGTAATAGTCGTGCCTCTGCCCTTGAGTTCTTTGTAGTATACTACTTCCATTTTCTAATTTTCCTCATGTCTGACCCTAGCTGACATCTTTTGGAACCAGGACAAGAGTTGCTCAGGCCCATTTTAACAGACATGGAAGACTGGTTATCACTTCTGCTTTCTAGATAGGAAAGAAGGGCAGTGCCTACATGTTTGCACAGAACTAGACTCTTCCAAATTCCTCGTTTCCTTCTGTTCTTGTTTTTCTCTTTATGAGACCAAAGAGAAATATATCCCATCTTAGAAGTGGCTAGAGAATTTAAAACATCTAGAAATGGGAAGACAAATGTATATAAAAAGTGGGCCTGGGACCAAGCTTATGATCAAGAATAGTTATTTTCTTCATTCTCTCGACCACCCACACTTGGCAGGCTAGAGGACCATAGAGAAATGTCCTATCTTGGTAAAATAATGGTCCCAGCCCTTAATATAACAGGGCCATGCAAAGGTATACCTTTTGTATGTATAAATGACATCATTTATGATAGATGTGCACTTTTGGTTCTTAGAGTCCCTGGTATGAAAATGTACCTTACTTACTTCCCTTGCTGTGATGGTTAGTGATTTTTTTTCCCTCCCAACTACAATCTGTGTCACATGTCTAGTTCCTCCTCATGGGGAATGATGATGAAAATGCACAAAACTTGAACTTCTGTGACTGACCTGATTCGGCAGAAGGAAGTCCCATCACCTAATCTGTATTTACCTGTATGAACATTCGTGTACATCAGATATCCTGGTGAGAAAAACTTTGGATCAGCATTCTGGATATGTGTTATTGTGGATGGCACAGTTTTTAAGTAAAGCCCCTAGTGTTAGAAAGTCAAATTTATATACTATACCACTCTATCTCAGGGAACCAAGCCAATGAAGCCAGGGATGTGTTGTTTGTATTTCCCAAACTTGAGGAATATCAGACATAATATTACATCCATCTCCCAGTGACTCTTTGATTTGGGCGACAAATATTTGAGTCAGCTTTGCTAATGTGAGAAGTGAATTGTGCATGGTCACTCAAGCCAAGACCCCACTTCCAAAATTCCCTGCTCTGGGTATGAGATAGACCACCAGGAACATGTTTACAAGATGGAAATTTTTCAGTTTATGTGATAATTTGTCAGCATAACAATTTGCCAGCAGAGTTTGTTGATTTAGAGGTGTCTGCGGCATGATGGAATTCACAGCAGCTCAGTTTTAAATAAAGTTACACCTTTCTGGAAGTGCTAGCTGATGTTTTCATGACTCAGAAATTCTAACTTTATATCCACCCCCTTCCAAATCTGTTTAATGTATTTTTTGATCAGTCTCCCTCTTACAATCTTCTAAACACGTTGCAATGAGAGCACTATGACTACCACACAAAGTAGAAGAAAGTAAGTTTTAAAATAAAAATTGATATATTATTTCATATTTCTAAATTAAATGTTTTATTTTCATTTTACAGTTGCCACACTTTTCCCCTCTCCATGACAATCTGAAATATGCACTACAAAAATACTCTTTTTCTCTTATTCCATCATCTAGCAGTTATTTGGAGAATTGCTTTTTTACAAAGTACTTTTATACATGTTAGCTCATTTTGATTATAACCCTGCAGAGTAGGTTCTACATTAAATATATCTACCTTCCCATTTTTTATATTAAAAAGCAACTCAAGAGATTTTAGTAGCGTGTCCAAGTTCACTTAGAAACTGGATGAACACTAAAACTAATCACTATCAAAAGCAGATTTCTGAACACCAAGCCATATGTCAATTATAATATACCACATGACAACCAGCATATAACATGATCCATTTGGCCACATTAACAAAGTCATTTGTATTTCTCTATAAAATTTATACTGGTGGTGAAGCAAACTAAGTAATAGAAGGCATAAAGCACTACTTGGATGGAAATGTTAGCTTTATCATTTATTTACATTGACTTTTTTTTTTTTGAGCAGAAGCTAACTTCTACATCTTTTCATTCTATTAACAATTCAATTTTGTAGATGAGTGTGCTAGTTAGCTTTCCATTACTGTAAAAAGTACCTGAGATAGTCAACTTACAAAGAGAAAAGGTTTATTTTAGCTCAGTTTTGGAGCTGTCAGTCCATGATTGGTTGGCCCTGTTGCTTTTGGGCCTGTGATGATGCAGCACATCATGGTGGGGAGCAGGAGGCAGAGCAAAGCTGGTCACCTCATGGCTAGGATGCAAAAGAGAGTAAAAAGAGGCCGATAGTTCCTTTGGAGGGCACACCCTCTCTGAACTAAAAGCTCCCACTAGGTTCCACCTTTTAAAGTTTCCACCACCTCCCAATAGAGCCATGCTGTGGGCAAAGAAAGTACTTAACACATAGGTCAGTAGCAATTGGAAACAGCTAAAGTTTGTGCATCAATGTCTCCCTTCAAGGAGATCCTAAACCAATGGGGGAGGCCCAAAGCCTTCAAGAGAACACTCAAGATTCAAGCTATAGCAATGAGTACAAAGGGTTCCAAGAATTTAAATGACTTATCCAAATTCAGAGAGCTAGGAAATGGCAAAGCTAGAATATAAACCGTATTTGTCTTACCTGTATACTCCATGGAGTCTTTTCACCATGGGATACTAAATCCACATGAGTAAGACAAGAGGATCTTCCCTTTAGAATATTCTATACTGACATGTCACAAACATGTTAAATACATTACCCATGTCAATTGTTACATATTTGTTTCTCATTGTTAGATGCTTGTATATACTTTACAGTAGTATTGAGCTCGAATGTATGTTGCATTTACTTTTATTTTCAAGGTACATTAATATGATAAAGTATTTTTCTTGAATATTTTTCTCATAAAAATTGAACATAGATGATAATTCCATAACTTTCTCTAAATATAATCCAGTGGACTCTATTTTCTGAAAAAAAAAAAATCCTTGTGGTTTGTCATTTTCCTTTTCTCTCCAGTATGTATTATAGTTCTGCTTTGTATTTGTTATTTAATAAGATTTATTTCTTCATAAAATAATGACCCCTGTCATAGTCCTTTTGCCTGGATTAGTTATAGAGTTTCATAATGCAAATTCCTAGATCACCCTTCATAAATGTAAATTGTCCTTTTGCCTAAATTTAGAAAGCTATGTGCAGAAATTGACAGGTCATTTACTTCAATTCAAAGAGGAGAATAGGCAGCCAGTTACGATTGCTTTGAAGTGTTGTCATTTGTAAATCAAATGATTCAAAAGCAAGTTTTAAATTCTTAATTCCTGTCACTTCTTGTTAAGCATGGGAAGACCATTCTTCTCTCATTTGGAGAAAACTTAAAATTTAGGAGGGTTTTTTATTCCTCCCCAAATAAAGTGTGGCTTTTTATTATAAAATATGTTATGTTACTATAACTTTTATAAATATTTTATAACATAAACTTTTATAATATATTTTATTTCAAATTATGATTCTATATAAAATTCTATTGACACAGATACAGATCTACTTCTTTGTGTGTGTGTGTGTGTGGTACTGGGGATTTAACTAGGGGGCATTCTACCTCCAAGCTATACCCCTAGCCCTATTTTTTATTCTTTATTTTGAAACAGAGTCTCACTAAGTTGTGGAGTGCCTCACTAGATAGCTGAGGCTGGTTGCGAACCCAGATCCTCCGGTCTCAGCCTCCCAAATACTGGGATTACAAGCTTACAAGCATGCGCCAAAACCAACAAGGAAATTCTTTTTAATAATGTAGGAATTTATATTGATCATAAAAGCAAGAAACATTGGAACCAGGAATTGGGAAGATTCTTGAGGAAAAGAGTTGTCCTGTTTTCCATGTTTCATCTCTGGCGCTCTTTCAGAATCATGAACATCTTTCTCTCTCAAGTCTGTTTTTCTGTGACATAGGTGCACACTCATACCTCAACCACACACTCACATGACTTTGGTATTTAATACTTATGATGGAATCGGCCCCACAGATCAGGACACATGGAAAAACTGACTAATGTTTTCTTGAAATCTTTATTAGGAGTTAGTGGACAACCAAGTAACTGAATAAACACATTTGTGTGAGTAGATGTTTGCTGGTGGAACTTTCCACCCTTCTAGGTAGTTACCACACCTGATCACAATTACTAAAGTCAAATTGTAGTAGTTTGTTTTGGGAAGTAGCAGAAAGCTATCTAGACACCTCCCCTGCCCTGTCAAAAAATAATTGCAATTACTTCATATTTGCAAGGACATCATAATGTTTGTTCCTCCAAACTCCATAATGTTTGTTCCTCCAAACTAGGAAAGACTTCTGTAATTCTTTTCTTTCACTTAAATAAGTGCTTGTTTCAAAATGATTTAAATATGACTTTCTAGGTGATAAGATAGGAGAGTAAAACTAAGTAGGAAGTAGCAAGTTAAAATAGAGTTTTGCCACTTTCTCTAAATAGTTGTGCTAATAAGAATATGACAATAAATTTACTGAACATAATCATTTTTGTATGGCTAAACAATCCTTGAAAATCAAGTGCCTCATATATAAAATACATACACATATATATACGCACACATATACATATATATGTACACACACACACACACACACACTCACACATACACATGCGAGAATGGACTTATTACCTAATTTCTTTATACTTTGTTTGTGATATAGAGAGAAAAATAGGAATTACCCATCTGTTCTACATAGGATTCTTGGCTGAACAAAATTGTTGCTGATAAACTAAGCCTATAAACAACTTACTAGAAACCTATTGGCTAGTAAGAGTATAATTGGGTGAGCTGGAGATCCATGTTTGGAAAATGAGAGGCAACCCAAAGAAGTTAGCTGGTCAGATCTAGCCAAAATAGCATGGCAGGCTGAGATCTTTAGGACACCACTGCACTGCACCTCTGCCACTACCAGTACCACTCGCTGGAGGCCACCGCTGGCACATCACCACTGAGTGCTAGATGTTGCCATCACCAAAACTTCATAAAGTTCCTCTACCTGACTGCTGGGACCAGGGAGTCTGTGAGAGTAAATATTTGTCTTGCACCAAGATTCAAGCTGTTCAGGGTTCTCTGAACACTAGAAAGAGTTTGAGAGGTTAGCCTGTCATGTCACTTACCTCTCCTCAGCAAATGTATAGTGTACTCCTACTTATAGATGGTCCAGAATATTTTCATGCCATGATCCAAGAACGAATTGAATTTTTTTTTCATTCCTGGTAATGAGGTGAAAAGACAATGCAGGAAAGTGAAAAGAAGGGGAAAATTTGCAAATTATGTATCCAATAAAAGGGGCTTTATTTAGAATATATAATGAACTGCTTCAATTCAATAATGAGAAAACAACCCAATTATAAGATGATCAACAAGTTTTCATAGACATTTCTCCAAAAAAGATTTACAAACAGTAAATAAGTACATGGAAGAGTACTCAACATCATTACTCATTTGGGAGATGCAAATCAAAACCACAGTAATATACCATTGTATACCTGTTAGACTATCGCAAAAAGTCACACAATAGCAATTGTTAAAAATTATTGGTAAGAATGTAAAGAAATTGGAAGCTTTCTACATTCTTATTTTATTTTGTGGCACTAGGGATTGACCCCAGGGACAATTCTAACTCCAAGCTGTATCCCTAGTCCTATTTTTTATTCTTTTTATTTTGAAACAGGGTCTCGCTAAGTTGCAGAGTGCCTCACTAAGTAGCTGAGGCTGGCCGTGAACCCATATCCTCCAGTCTCAGCCTCCCAAGTCCTGGGATTACAAGTGTGCGCCTCCACGCCCGGCTAGCTTCCTACATTCTAACATTTATACATGGGGACCGTAAAATGATGTTGTCACTTTGGAAATCAGTTTAGCAATTTCTCAAATTGTTAAACAAGTTGAGAAATTGAAACAATAAGATCTAGCAATTCTATTTCTAGAAAAATTCCAAGAAAAAAATATATTCCTCGCGATAGTTGTACACAAATATTTGTAGCAGTATTATTCATAAATGCCACAAAGTGAAAGAAAACAATCCAAATGTTCATCAAATCATCCATGAATACACAAAATGTGGTACATATAATGTATACAATATATACAACATGGCATATACCATATATGTAGCACAATGTAATGCTATCTAGCAAAAGAATATACTACTGAGAGATGTTATAGCATGGATAACCTCAAAAACTTTGTGTTTGGTGATTGAAGCCAGTTACAAAAGACCACATATTGAATAAGTCAATTTATGTGTACTGTTCAGACTAGATAAATCTACAGAGACAGAAAGTACATCCGTGATTGCCTATGGCTGGGAGATGAGAGCGAAATTGACAGTGACTGCTGATGGGTACAAGATTTCTTGTTGATGAAATCTATTAAATGATGTTCTCTGATGAAAATTTTCTAAAATTAGGTTATGGTGATGGTTACATAACTTTGTAACATGCTAAAACCATTGAACTGTACACTTTAGACAGGAAAATCTTATTCATTCTTTATTCTTTCTTGAGAACTTAACAAAGGTGTTGAACACCACAGTGATTTAACCTGACACAAATGCATTTCTTACTCAGGCTTCATATTTCATGAAGGTTGGGAGAGGGTCTCTTGGCTCCTCTTTGCCCCGACTGATAGAAGCTCTCTTCATAAGTGCCCTAAAGTACTTGATTGTGTTCTTCTACAGTCACTAAAATAGGAAAAAGGAATATGGAGAATTGCTTACTGGCCTTTAAACTTCCACACAGGAGGGAGTAATATACATCACTTCCTTGCTTCCTTGACCAGAATAAGTGGCATGGCCTGAGAGGGCAGATGATTTCAATTTTACCATCTACCTGAGAGAAGAGAAGAACTGAAATTTTTGTGGAAAGACCTAACGAATACCACAGTGTCATTTCTTCTTTCATAGATTTTAATTCCTAAAAGCAGAGACTCCACATCTCCACACTGTAATAGAAAACCAAGTTTCCTTAAATTCTTTTTAAACTTCATTGTTTTTTCCATTTTGAATGAGATAAGATTTTTTAGTGAGTAAGACTAAAAAGGATGAAGGTATACACACCAATCTAGAATAGTACTTTCCACAGTAAAAACTTCATAATTGTGAGCAATTGAATCAACAAGAAATGATTAAGCATCGGTGTAGGGTAGGAGATGACTGAGAGGCCCGTGTGTGTGTGTGTGTGTGTGTGTGTGTGTGTTGTGTACTAAGGGTGAGTACTATGAGAGTTTAACACAGAGGAGATCAAGGTGAACCCAAGTCGGGGTGGCACAGTGTCTGGTGTCCCTGACTCCTATCTCTTTATCTCTTGTATCAGTACAGATGGATCACTAAGAACTGTGGCAGTGACCCAGATGGATGATGTTATCTGTGTCACGGTTTGTTTTCTTCCCAGATATGGCTTGGGCAGAGTCCTGCAAACTTAATGAGGGCAGAAAAGAATAGGATCTGGAATCACTTAACCTTTCTGAATCTCCATTTGCAAATCAAGATTGTAAAATGTAGCTGTGTAACACCTTAAAGCCTGGTGATAAAAGACACTATTAGTATTGTGTGCAGAACCTATTAGTGAGCAAAACAGTACTCCAGGATATGGGATTGCTCAATATGTCACAGCTGTAATAGCCAGTCTGGAGCTAAATCTTGTTTTCTGCTGAATTCAGAGTTTTTCTAAGAAATGCTTTAATGAAGATTCCCTTCTTCCCAACAACCCATTAGACAGTATAGTTATACATAAACTGGAGTCATTTTACATTATGGAGAAATTGTTAAATTAAAAGGAAGGCTAAGAGTGCTTCCAAAGCATAACTAATTCCGTCATTACATCTGGACATTCAAGCATGAGTTTACTGCTGTATTAGCTGGCAGAAATCAACATCTTGATTTCTTTTGTATTTTTACAAGACATATTCCTTCACTAATTTTTTCTACGAATTTAGTTCTTCTAGAAAGTAACTTTTCCTTCTAGAAATTTCTTTATGTATCCATTTTCAGTATTGGCTATTACAGTGATCAAATGAGCCATATCTTTCTTACTTGGCTTGTAGACAACTTGTGAACACAGAGAGGACAGTTAACCAATTCTCATAAAATTTTTAAAAATCTCATTTAAAGTTTTTTTTTTAGTTAATACCATTCCTTTATTTGTATCACCATGTGAACAGTAAGAATTTCATCAGAAAGTCAGGAAAGAAAAGAAAAAGCTGTTTACCACTAGTATGCATAAATCTTAAAGTTATTTTAAAATGAGGAAAATAAGATATGGAAGCATATTTTGTTTTTGAAAGCTACTCATGATTATAGAAAAATATGGCAATAAAAATCACTGGGAAGGCCGGGCGTGGTGGCGCATGCTTGTAATCCCAGCATTCGGGAGGCTGAGACCAGAGGATCCGGGTTCGCGGCCAGCCTCAGCTACATAGTGAGGCACTCCGCAACTTAGTGAGATTCGGTTTCAAAATAAAGAATAAAAAATAGGGCTGGGGGTGTAGCTCGGAGGTAGAATGCCCCTGAGTTCAATCCCCAGTACTGAAAAAAAAAAAAAAAAATCACTGGGAAACAGTAACAGTGAGCAAACCATAAATTAAGATTTAAATACCCTATCTTAATAGTTATAGCTTATGCAAAAATATAAAATGTCTATTAGGAGTGAAAAGGAAAACCATTCCCTTCTCATGAGCATTTATTCTGGCTTTTTTATTTACTGGAATTACACAATGCTTGGCACAGAGGAGGTGCTTTGCAAATGTTTCCAGAATGAATAGCCCAACTGCTTCCCTCGCAAATGATCCTTGGAACATATTCAAAATAGCAGATAGGTTGTTGACCTAACAAAGACACACATACCTGCAGCAACACTGAGAAAGCCATATGTGCAGCAGAACATTTTTAGTACTTCTCTAAGGGAACTACACCTACTGCTAATTCTGAAAAAAGAAAACAGCTCATAGCTTAGAGATGCAAAGATAATAATAAATAATACCCAGAAATATCCATAGAGGACTTCCAATGTACATTGATGCATATTTAAATATTTATTTCTTCCCTAATTGTTTGTCTCATTAGAGTGATGGCAAAACCATTCCTGTGATGCAATATATACAGTTTAGCAAGAATTCATTGACTACCTACTACCTTTGCAAATGTCATCATGGGGTATGGTTTATTGAGGTAGGTACCTGAGAAATGACAAAAAGGAAAAAAAAATTAAGTTTAACTCTAAAAATAACGTAAAAAGCAGGAGCAGCAATTGATATTTACTTTTTGCATTGTTATTTTCTAATTCCCTATTCCCATCTGGCTCAATGACATGAAAATTATAGTAAGTGAAGAGAACTCTCCATCTGTTAAAAAATGTAGACTAAAGCACTGGATGTTGTGGGCAAGCACAGAGAGTACCAAGAAATCTCTCACAATGGAAATGATAAGAGCAGGAGCCTATATTTAGTTAAGTATAGCTGGTATGGATTTCTGGAAGCTTCTATTAGTTAAGTTTCCAACTATTTCTGTGGGTCTAGTGCTGCTCTCTGCTTTCAAGTGAGATGAAACCCAGTAGGCAAGTGGTAAGATTTCTACAAGTTTGTTAACAAAACAGGAAGATAATTTGCCATGCCATTTACCTATAAGTAAATGACACCATAGGTAAATATTATGTTTTGAGTGCTGTTCATCTTGTATCCCTTGTTCTCCCACCCCACAGCTTCCTTTGACACTAGTATAGGTCTGACTTTTGGGTAGGTTCAGGTGACATTAATCTAGCACCTTCTCCATGGATCAGTTCAAAAATGGACTGGTCATTGTCCTTAGCCCTGAAGCAGGTAAGCCCAGGAGGCATCAGGTGTCTTGTTTCTCGCAAATGAGAAGCAACAGAGGAAGCCAAGGAAGATGGTCTAGGCAGAAAGTCAGAGTAGAATTCGTAGCAACAACAAGCACAAGAAGGAGAGAAAGAGCTGGGAGTGAGAGTGCCAGAGAGCAGAGGAGATTCAGCAGACACGTGGAGAAGAGACAATAGGCAGGAAAAGGGTCCAGATAGAGCTTGCATCCAAGGTTAGTGACTCATGAGGTTTCCCTACATCCCAGCTGCTTTGCTCCGTGGGAAACTCTTTTCCACTCTAAGGAAGTCTCATTTACCTAAGCACATCTAGTGGTTTCTATTGTTTTTAACTATGTCAATGCTATAAGCAATAACCTGGTTGTTTCAGGGTATTATCTCCCCCTGTTCTTTCTCACTTGATTGAGGAGGGAATCTCTCATTCCACCAGATCACATCACAATAGAAACAAGAATTCAAAGTCTTCTACCTAAGTGACACACAAGAAGCATGGTGGAAAGTCCATTTCTCCTCTCCCCCTGGTAGGGCGATTAGATGATACTGCCCTTGGAAGAGGGGGAAGAGAAGGCAGAAACTTATTCAACAATTAGGGGGAGAGGAAGGATGGTTTGGAGATACTAGGAAAAAGTTCAGAGGACCATGAACACAGTGGAAGGATCAAGAAGGAGAGTCACTTCTGACCTGACATTTATCAGTCCTGAACGCCAGTGTGTCCTCTGATTCAAGGGCAGTAGATTTCTACCTCTTTATGAGGTTTAGGGACACAAGAAAGATTTGTTCCTCATCAAATTGAAACTAAATAGGATCAGTGGGGTTTTTTTCCTGAATGGATAGTGGAAGATTCACCACTTCAGTTAACACAATTGAAAAGGGTTATAACCAATATAAGCCATGGTTCACAGCATCACGGCCTAAGTCACCAGGAACAGAGTAAAACGCAAACAGTTATCTGGATATTTCAGGTCATTAAAAGGAAAAAGTAGACTAAAAACTATACCTGTTACGATTTGGATCTGTAATAACCCCCAAAGTTTCATTTGTTGAAGGCTTGGTCCCTAATGCAGCAATGTTCCCAGGAAGGGCTTGGGGGCGGGGAGGGAGTGATTGGATCATGAAAGATCTGACCTGACCTCATCAATGGACTAATCCATTGATGGGTTCACAGCTGATGTCACTACTGGGACGTGATGGAAACTTTGGGTCGTGGGACCTGGTTGGAGAAAGTAGTTGGTGGGGGTGTGCCCTGGAAAGGTATACCTTGTCCTTACCACCCCTCTCTCTGCTTGAGGTGAGCAGCTCTGCTGTACTGCACCACCCCCACCATGATGTTCTGACCTTATTTGAGGGGGAAAGGATGCCATCCTTCTTTCAAAGCTGTAGCTGGGAAAGCAAAGATAACTCAGGCATCACAGGGATAATTCAAGCCCAAATGTGCCATGTACCCCTCTTTCATTTGGATTAGCCTAGCTCTTGGGACTCTGTATTAGCAAGGAACATTAATAAACAATGGCTGTTTTAGCTAGTTTTGTTGTGTGTATGTCTCTAAGAAACATATATTTTTGACGAGACACATGTCTTGTATGCTTGGCCCTGTCTGCTTCTTTCTGTTTCACTCTTCCTGGAAGAAATGACAGCTGAGGTTACTCCCTAATCAGACAGAAAGTCAACTGACTGAGTTTTTAAAATCAAACCCTAGCTACCTTTGTCCCATCTTTGTTCATTTGACCTCCAGCCCACCTGACATGTCTAATCTTTCTTACCCATTCTCCCACCAGTTTCTCCTGAATTCCATAGCCCTGTGCACTCTGATCATTAGCTCAACTCCCAGGCTACTAAAACCCTGCCTACACGAGCCATGGAGGATGCCATCTGCTTCAGGGAAGTGGGAGGTCCCATCTGCTCAAACACATGACAGGGAACTCAGTTAGGTCTCAAGGAAGTGGGACAAAGGGAAGCCTGAAATTAGGTGGAAGGATTTGAGCCAGATGCTCAGGAGTTTCTCACACAGCATAAAAGGCCGGTTAGTGATCTGGACACAGCTCTGGGCACTGGTGATACAGGGATGAACATGTATCTCACTTTTTATTTTTTTAGTGGAACATAACATAACATAACATAAACAACTTAGTAAATTGAATAATAAAGTAATGTATATATTGATTAAGCAACTATGACTTTTAAAAGAGAAATGGTATAAAATGTGTGCTTTTGTTTTTGTTTTTTGTGTCGAGTTGAAATAAAGTGGTCAGGTAAGGTCTCTATGAGGAAGTGGACATTGAATTGAGAGGTGCATGGTGGAAAGAACTCACCCACACAATGATTTGGGGGAAAGACATTTGACGTGGGAAAACAGCCAATGTGGGAATACTGAGTTGGAGAGTTTGCCTATGTTTGAGGGTGAGTGGGACTGAGATACAATTAATGAGGAAGAGGATTCTAAAGATGCCCTGAAGGGGATTTAGGCTGGGGCCAGCTCCTGTAAGTTCCTGTAGTCTGTGATAAAGTATTTAGTAGTAACAGGAGGGATTTAACCGTGGAAATTACATCATCCGATTTATGTTATAAAAAGCTACAGATACCCTGGCTAGTATATAGAAATAAGTTGTCAGGGAAGAGCGGAATCAGAGAGACTCCAGGCAGATTGATGGCTAGAACTAGAGATGGTGAGTTATCTGTTCAAAGACACTCAGAAAGCACAAGTGGCAGAGGGTCAGTAAGAACTTAGAAGTTGAATGGAAACATTTTATTCCTTCCTGGTGCTCTTACTCTTTCCCACCTAGGACATCAGCCAATATTGAAACTTAGCCAATTTTCTAGGACTCCAGCCCTGCCAGAGAACCAAGGGAGTGGATGTTGGACATTCTATTTGTCAGACTGGTGGCTTTGAATATGAACTTCGGAGAGTTCTGGACTTTAAGTGTGTGCATATCTCAATGAAAGATACTGGATGTTAAATTTCCCAGCCTTTTTTGCAGTTATGGCATAAATGCATGAAAGAAGGACTGCCAACCAGGGATGCTCAGATGTAAGTCATAGACTTGGAAGGTAGCAATGGGAAAAAGCAGATATTGAGAAGAATCTATTGTGGCCAAGGCAGCCCCAGAGACACATGGCTTTCAGAACCAGCAGATGAGGCAGCTTTGAAGGTACATCTAGGGTCCAGTGTGGCAAATGCCAAATACAGTGTGGGATCTTAGTTAAGGCCACAGTCCTGAATATGTGGACATTGTCTTTAGTCACAAAGCCTGTGAGCCTTGTTCTCCATCCTTCCAGAGATACCAAAACCTACCAAGCTTAATAAATCTTAATAAATTCTATTTCTGTTTAAATGGATTCATTCTTTTTGTTGACTACTATTTCCTGATGGAGTGCAATTTCAGGGAAGTCAGGGGAGAGAAAATTCTCAACATGATTCAGGGCTGTGGTTCTGAAGACTCTCCCCTGCCCAGGCTTGCCTGTAGGTGACACAAAACTTCCCCACTCCCCATTATAAGATAGATTTCAAGAACTGATTAACATGCATAATATAATTGTTGTAGAAAAGGCAAAGTTAAATTTGTCAGTGAGCTATAAACCAAGCAGACACAGCCTCCCTGTACTAAGGGTGGTTTCTCTTCCAATGGTAGGGCAAAGTGAAACCCAGAGTTTGGGACTCTTTCACAGAAATCATTTTGCCAATGGTTGTATTCACTCAGAACTTGGCTTCTCACTGACGTTACCAGGGAATGTGCAGTTTCTGACTCATCGGCAATATTTGTAGGCACTTTTCCCACTACAATTGGAAATCACAAAAAAATGGAGAAAATAAAAAGCATCCTACCAATTAATCCTTGTGAGGAAGTCTAGCAAATAAGAGTTTAAAATATGCCATTGGCTCCCAATTCCCAGGGTTCAGTGTAGCTGCACATAGTTAATTATAAGGAAATAATAGAGAAGAAAATCGAGATAGACTTCAACAATGTTCAAGAATATGCCTTTTAATATTAATTTTAATTATTCATTATTGCTAAATAGATGTCTCTCAAGATAAAACTGAAAATGTGTAATAAATCTGAATCTCCAATGCAGGTAATGTTTTTTTAATGGGTTACTTTATGTTTGGAGTCTAACATTTCCCTGGTGGTTAGCTGAGGACTCAGAATCCAGATTCCCTTAGGCCAAAAGAAAAAGGGAAATGCACTTCACTGATCACCACTGACCAAAGTCTTCCTCTCTGGGGCCATTTCTAAGAAGTGGTATTACACTTTGGCAAAAATCTGGCTTTAAAAATAGATGGTGAGCAGATTTGAAATCTAATCTCTTTCCTGATCCCTTTATTTCAATTGTCAGCAGTGCAGTGGGCACTGACTTTAGTGATTCAACTGCCATTGGGAACAAACTAGTGACATCATCATTCCAGGACAAAAGGACAGTGTGTTAGTCAGCTTTCTGTTACTATAACAAATATCTGAGATGAATAAACTTTTTAAAGAGGAAAGGTTCATTTTGGTCCATTGTTTTGGAGTTTTCAGTCCATGGTTGGTTGGTATCATTGCCTTTAGCCTGTGGTGAGGCAGCATTGTGGCAAGAACATGTAGTAGGAGAAGCTGCTCACCTGGTGGCTGCTAGGAAGCCAAAAGAGAGAAAGAGGAAGGTCTAAGGCCTCCGTGTCCTCTTCAAGGGCACCCCCCCCCTCATGGCCTACTTTCTTCCACTAGACCCTACCTCCTAAGTGTTTCACTATCTCCTAGTAGCAGCCCAGGCTGGCAACCAAGGGACATTCACGATCCATACTAGAGCTGGCAGGAGGGAAGGAGGTGTCAGATTCTTTGTGTGTGTTCAAAGTACATTTTTCCTTTACTTCTGGCATACTTCCCAATGAATTCATTCACTTATTTATTAATTGGTCATCAACTAATTGATCATAGAGAGATCATCAAAGACTTTGAGGAGCTAGATGTGGTGGTGCACGCTTGTAATCCCAGTACTTGGAAGGCTGATACAGGAGGATCACAGGTTCACAGCCAGCCTTAGCAACTTAGTGAGATCGTGTTTCAAAATAAGAAAAATAAATAAATAAAATAGGGGTGGGATGAAGCTCAGAGGTTGAATGCTTTGGGGGAGATAATGTCTGAGAAAAGCCTTGAAAGGTGGGAGGGATTTCAGAAAGAAAGGCCATTCTTAGATAAGCAAAGGTAAGGAAACAGAAAGATTAGTAGATGGCTTGAACCTATGGAGACTATGAATGTTTTAAACATAGGGAAGGATGTGGGAAAGGTGTAAGAGACCAATCACAGAAGCTTCTTCTTCTCTACTGTCTTCCCACTGTCAGGTTGAGGGCAAGTATTCCATCAATGGTACTTCATGGAGGGTTTGAACTCTATTGTGAAGGCAAGAGGGAGTGAGTTAAAGCTCTAACAGACATTTTGAGAGATTTATTTAGCGTGGACACTGTTCTAGGTGTTTATATTTCCTGTTCACAAACTTCATCCTCCCCATGCGCCACCTCACTTACCCCACGTTTTCAAATGTTGCTTTTATGTATGAATGTGTAACCTGCGTTTCATGATGATTGACTCTCCACCTCTTATTCCCTTAGGATGCTGGGCTGCCATTTACTTTTGTTGATCCACTGCTATTCCAAAAAATTCTTTATCAAAGCTTTTAAGCTCTTGAAGATGAATTCAGGAGAAACTCTTCAGGACAGTTCTACACGATAAATGCACACTAAAGCTTTTGACAAATGTCTGGGCTCCCTAGTGGTGACAGTCCTGGGCCAGACACTTTCAGCTCAGAAAGATTGGACAGCAGGAAGTAGAACATAATTTCCCTCTCTGCTCTGTGGTCAATCAGATAAGACACACAAAGATAAGAATACCCACTGTGGCTTAGAGCACTGATGGGATGGTATAAGCTAGAGGGCTATAAATTTTTGTTGAAGTAAGTTTAGATAAGGTTTGGTGGCAGATAAACTTTATAAACACAATTTGCACTTGGGCCTATCTCCACCCTAATCTTCATTTTGATTCTGCAAACAGATTTTCTTCCCATAATAATGGCCACTCTGTGTCTAGCTGATCAGCAAAGATGTGAATTGAGTTACATGCTACAGTGATTTATTTCATTAACATTTAGTTCAGGTGTCAAATACTAAAATCACTTCTCAAGTTACTTTGGCCAGACTTTCTTATTCAAGTTACACTAGAGCAAAAAATATTGAATATATAAATCTTACTGCTATAAGTAGAGGAATGGTCATTGACTTTACCTTGTTAGGCAAAACAAGGTTAGAAGCTAAAATATGATCCTGTCGAAGAGCTTAATATTTATATGGAATTTTCCAGTTTGCTAAGAACTTTCACATTAGTCTCCTTTTTGTATCTTGCAATAACTCTGATTTTCTATATTGATTTCATAAATGAAGAACTAGGCTCAGAGTTTAAGTGACTTACCTGAGGAAGTCCAGCTTATTCTCACTTTGAGCAGAATCAAGACAGACCCAGGTTCCCCGGTAGCTCCCTATTTTTGTTAACCTGTGGTTTATTTAGTAAGTGGGAGATTATTCATATAGGCCACATGATAGGCTAATTTACAGGTTAAATAGAAAGATAGTAACTGGGTACAGAAAAAGAAATGTTATAATATAAAATATGAAAGAAGGATGGATGAAAGAAGGAAGACGGGAAGAAAACTCATTGCAACACAGATGGCCCTTCCTAAGAGCAAGTGATTGTCTTTCCAGTATTTTCTCGCTGTGACGCTCTGTCAGGGTCTACCTCCCTCAAGCCCCTCTCACTTTGCATTATTTGCTTTTCATCCATAGGCCAATCTGTTGGGAATGACAGGTGCTACTTGCTCTCATTGGATTGTTTTGTAGAGATGAAAGATGGTGAAGAGGTGAAACCTAGTTAATGGGAGTGGTTCTGGAATCATCCGTCTACTAAGCATAGAGTCCCAGAAGGTCTCTCGGGGATCTCTAGAGAGACTGTTGTCAGGAGGTCTGGGAGAGTATTCCAACCGGCGTGTTCTGACTCTTGTCTTCTATTACCTTTCATCCCTCATCTTATACCTGTAGGAAGACAAACCCATTAGTTTTAGATAGACCAAAAGAGAAAAGTGATTTTTTTGTCTGAATAAAAGGAGAGAAATGGTGCTAAATACCAGGCACTTGATAATACTGCTCACTTTGGGATGTTAGCTGTCAGGAAGCCTAGGTACCAGTCCCTACAATGCCTCTAGCTAGTGTGGTATTCTGAATAACCAGCTTAACTTTTCTAATTTTGCTTCCTTAACTGAAAAATCAGAGTACCACCCCTTCATTAAACCTTAGCACAGTAAAGCAGGATTCAAAGGCATAGTCAGGAAATGCTACCTCACTCCTTCCTGTGGCCTGAGGGACTCAAATTAGACCAGAATAGGAATATAGATGAACCGGCAGAAAGGCCCAAGGAATTGAAATACCCTCCACTCGAAGCAAGGATCAGAAAGGACCTCTGGCCTTTTGGATAATAATCTTTGGGCTTTAACTTCCTCAGATAATGAAGCATGGGGCTAGATTGTCATTAATAATACTTCCAGTTCTAAAACAAACAAACAAACAAAAGAAAAACAACAATCAACTTTATGACATGATTACCTTAGATGTGTGTGTGGTAACAATCCTCTAGAAATTTTTGAAAGCTGAAATTCAGCATGATAGGTTTTGAGAACACATGTATCTGCATACACTCATGAATGGGATCATTTGTTTCTGATTATTTTTTTGTGTATATGAATTATAAAAATGTGTATGCCAGCCGGGCATGGTGGTACATGCTTGTAATCCCACTACTTGGGAGGCTGAGACAGGAGGATCTGGGTTCGTGGCCAGCCTCAGCTACTTAGTGAGGCCCTCTGCAACTTAGTGAGACCCTGTTTCAAAATAAAGAATAAAAAATAGAACTGGGGGTGTAGCTCAGAGGTAGGATGCCCCTGAGTTCAATCCCCAGTACTGCCAAAAAAAAAAAAAAAAAAAAAAAAGAAGGTGAATGTCAGTCTTTATAGAAAACCAAGCACCATACATTTATTCCCTACAGAATTCAGTGCTCCATGACTCCAATTATTAGCATAACAGAGAACCTGTGTTTGGATACTTATTATTTTAAATCACTCATTTTGATTTAGTATCTATTTACATCTTTGGTATCATATGCCTATGATGTATAGATACACATCACCAATATGATGTGCTTCTTCTCATGACAATTGCAGAAGGAATTGCTCATGACAAGATAGCATGTTCACTGTAGAGTTTTCTCCTATTTATCAGAGAGAGAATGAGAGAGAAAGCATTCTATTTTTGGTGGTAAGCAATCCCCACCCTTCCCCCTGCCAGAGGACAATGACAAGAAAATGATTAATGAGTGAGCTTCACATTATTGTCAGCAGGAATCCGGCCTGAGCACAGGGAAGCCTAAATAATTGAAGGGAAGAGGTGATGGTGGTAACATTAGTTACAACAGGTCTCTGCCCATTATTCCTGGGCAATCTGCCCAGCTTTAAGGACTGTTTACACATTTTAAAGCATGGTTCGCTTTGCTAATTGGTAAGCAACCCTGATGGCTTCCAGTCATTGCACAGGGTTCTGGGTATAGAGAGGGAAGCTGGAAAGAACTGTGTGTTCCTCTCATTACTGAAACTTTTCACGATAACACTTGCAATAGAGGCTTACCTAATGGATGATAAACGACCACATTCCAAGTGGGTACCCCATCTCATTTATCATCAGCTTGGGAGTGGACAGTCACTTCAATCACAATCAAAACTATTGAGTAGATACTTTGGGTTTGCTTGGGATTTCTTTGCATCTTTCTATCTCTTTCTAACCAATTGTGTAGTTTTGGTGGAACTAGGGCAGTGGTGGAGATCAATGAAAAAAAAAAAAGCCCATTAATTACTGCTTTAAAACACTTAAATGGAGTCTGTCTTTGCAATTGTTTAAAAAAGAAAAACATATCGGGCTGTAGCCTAATAGGAGTTAGGGGCCAGACATGCCTATGTGAAGCAGCGTGAGGGGAAGATGAAGAGTTTTGATGAATGACAATTAGTAGGTGGCCATCGGCCAACTTGGGACAGAGGATGTGCCTTTTGACAGCCTGCATGTGGCTTCCAGTTTTTGGGTGTTGATAGCTACTTGGATATGTAGATAATGACACTCACTTCCACAGTAACTTGAAATATAAAAGAGTGGACATATCCATTAACACAAACATATATGCACATGAACATAAAGAATATGAGGAGATACTGTGGGAATGTGAAACTGGATTAAAGCAAGATGAAGCCAACTCATGCCATTTAAAGCAAATCAAATGCGACTTGGAATAAAATAAATCATTGTTCGATCATCAAGGGAATATGATACCATAAAGGTCAGCAAAATTGTAGATGCTTTTTTTGGAAACAGAACTTTAAATCGTAGATCTTAGTTTGTGATATCACATTTGAAGTAAAAATTATTAGGAAATTTTGTTATTTCTGTAAGCTAAAAAATTTACCTGCTGTTTATCAATTTTATTTTATAATGAATAATTAAAAATAGAAACTTTGAGAGAGACTAAGAATCCTAGAATATTTCCTATTCATCAAATTCTAATACAATATAGCTGCATTTAAGATTAAAAAGGAGATTAAATAAATCCAGTGAGATAACAGATTTTAAATAGTTCCTTTAAAGTTGAGAATGACCAGAAGTCTGGCTGTTTTACACCAAAATCCAGAATTCATTTTAAGATGCAGGAATCAATAATGTATTTGAGAAGAAAATATACATTAGACATATCTCTTTATACTTTAAAGCTTATATTATATTTTATAAAAATCAAGCCAATGTATGTGCGCATACACACACACACACACACACACACACCAACTTACCAGATGTTATACACATGAGTAGTTTAGAAAAGTTTGCTTTTATTTTTGTTGCAATGTGTGAAGCAGGTATACTAAGAAATAATTCCAAGGGAGGACTTCCCCCACACGAAAGGCAGCAAAGATCATCTTTATGCCAATGATCAGGAATAGGAGTCCAAACATTTCCACCCACTTCATCCTGGGCCACAGTTGTAGCAGTTGCCTAAATCTGGTGAAGCAGAATACATTCACATGCAACAAGTTACATGAAGTGGATTTGTTATTTACAGATAGGCAGCAAGGAACAGAAGAAGTCCAGCATTCATTGTTCTGAGCAGATTTAGATAGAAAAACAAAAACAAAAACAAAACCCAAACACAGTCTCAGTCATTTCAGCAATGTTTATTGCAATCATGACCTAGACAGGTTGTTTATTTATTAATACTTCATACAAACTTCCTACAACTGGTGATATTTTAGGGGAGATTAGATAGATAGATAGATAGATAGATAGATAGATAGATAGATAAAGAGAGAGAGAGAGAGAGAGAGAGAGAGAGAGAGAGAGAGAGAGAGAGAGATTGAGATTGATTAGTAAAACAAGTTGGACAGTCCATTTGCCATGGATCTCAGCTTGCTGTGAGGGCATCTCAGATCTGAGTCAGTTGTGTCCTGGTCTGGGTCTTCAGGCCTGACCTTACCTAGTGCTCAACCACAACTGGTAGCCATAGGACAATTCCTCACACCTCTGTGGTGTGGTCTGTCAGCATTATGCTTGCTCACTGCATGTCAAATGCAAGCCACACCCAGGTGTGTTTTGGGAGTTAAGTCCCTTTTTAGCTTTAATGGAGCCCTTTTTATAAAATATGTCCTCCACATACCCATTGTGAGCCAGTTCTCCTAGGTTGGAAAGGGCTGCCAGAAGTAGATGGAATCTTGACCTCACGTGCTCCACTTGTGTCACAGCTGAGGGACCCCAAAAGGTAGCCCTTGCTGGGTTCTATACTACAAGAGCCCCATGAGCACTGGGCAAAGTGAGAGTGGGGGAACACAGCCTGGGCTGTCCTGGGCAGGGTGGCTCATCCCTAACTCAAGATGGTCTATTTCCTACTAGGGACAGGAATAAGGCTCAGGGTGTTTCAAGCAGCTCTTCTCTATGTCAAGATATTGCACTTCCAGCACATTCTACATTTATTCTGAGAACTACAGGCAAGAAGAAGATAGGGAGAAACTGGGTCAGCAGAGACTGTCCAGTACAGTGTAAAAGTAGATTTTAAAGTCCAAATTCAACTTACATACAGAAAGATTGGTATTTATAAATATGAGATATAAATGAGAAGAAACTAATTTAATCTACAATTTCCCATTTTTGTCTTATGACTAATATATTTCAGGAAAAAAAAAACCAATTATGTCTTCTCATCTCACTTGCTTACTGAAAACTAGTTGAAAATCGTCTCTAATATATCTAAAATATCTAGTCTACCACTATGGCCAAATGGACCAGTTTATGCCCAAATGGAGGGTCAACTGTCCCCCAGACAGTGGATCAGAGGTGTCTTCTAGGACAGGACTTTGGAAACATGCTTTATATTTTCCCTCTAAGGACTATTTACCTTCCACCTACCCACAAAATTCTGAAGCATCCAAATCTCCTTTTATTTGAAGCAAGGAATTTTTAAGGTAGAAACTGGTGATATATATATATATATTCATAATTTCAAAATATTTCATAATTTGTTCTCTAAAATTGGCTTCATTTAATTCTAACTGGATGCTCAGCACAATGTTGTCCTTAAATCCCTAATTCCCATGCTGTCTGTGATGAGCTTCAAAGATAAACCTTTGTAAAAATTGCTCTGTGTCAGAGCAATTTTATATTGCCACTAGAATTTTACTTGGGCTTCTATTATCTCCTGAAATTCTTCCCAATACTCCTTTAGCAAGCCCATCCCCCTTGGCTTTATGAGCTGAATGTTTATCACTCCACTGTTAACACAGTTGTGAGCAGAGATGACTCTGGAGGCAATATGCCAAATTCAAATCTGTGCCCCTCACTAGTAGACTTTAAAAACGTCTTCATGTTTTAGATTCCTCATTGTAGTAGAAGTATGAACTAGTATGACCACTGTGGATAACAAATTATTATTGTCTTGTAAAGCTGAATATTTGTATTCTCTACAACTCATAAATTGTTCACCCATTTATACTAAAAGACATGCGTAAGAATGGTCATACACTTCATTCATGTCTTGAAAACATGCTTTGAGATTTAAGATGGGCAAATATTTAACCTATTTTCTACCATGCTTTCTCCCAACCCTAAATATCCATGGCAGACATCATTAATCAATCCTAACAGTTTTTCCTGCTAAGTCCAAATTTAGCCTCTTTTTTTTTTTTTTTTTTTCCAACTCAGCTCTGCAGGCAACCACCACCAATCAATTGGAATCTTGAAAAGACACTTTTATGCTTTCCTGGCCTAAGATCCTTAGGGGCACTGGGATGGAGTGTAATTGGCAGTTTATTTAAAACAGTTTTGAATGTAGGTAATGATAAACAGATTTTCAAAGGCTTATATCATCTCTTTTTAAAAAATATTATTTCATTCTGAAAGACAGGCTAATTTCACTATTACTTACTAGTTGTGTTTTTCTCTAGCCTTTAGACTAAGTTATATAATGATTTTTAGGATGACAAATTTTGTTCCCAGCTCCTAATGTTTTTAACTTCTTGTCAAAATGCTCAGATTTATTTCACTTTTATAATTCATATTGATCCATTACATAATGCAGCTAGTTTTTAACTATCATTCAATCTATTTTATGACATTTTCTTTTTAGGTTATTGACACTACCTTTCTGCAAATTGCTTTTGCCTCTTTTGTGTATAGCAATCAGTGGAAAACAGAAGTCACATAGGATATGGTTGTGGGCTATATTAACATTCCATAGACCTATACATGGTTCTCAAAACAAGAGGAAAAATTGCCACATCTGTAATTTCCTTCTTCCTAAATGTTGATATATTATCCTCAGCCACAGCATATATTGCAGTTCTTTCCAGCAAACAACTTTAGAAGGAGAAGCATTGAGTCACTGAGCGATAATTTTAAATTACTAGGGCAAAGGAACAAGAAAAGAATATGGCTACACATATAAAATGAGAATTTCAATGTTTCCTGTGGGTGATGTGGCTTCTTATTTCTTAGATTTAAGAGACCCTGGTTAATAAGGGATTACTATAGAAACAGGTGTAGGTGGCTATATGTCAATTTAGTTGGAAGATACTTTCTTGAAGAAGGCAAGAAAATCCCATCTTTAGATTCACTTTACACTCAAGTCCAAGTTTCTCCATGAATTTTCTTTCAATTAAAAGAAGTGAATTTAAGCTCAGGGAGAGAAATTGGATTAAATTGATGCTCTTGAGGGTGAGGACCATTTATATCATCTTCAGAATAATTCATGGGCTGTGTTACCAAGGAATGTTCAGATACAAGCCCCAGACTGGATGAAGGCAGGCGGTGGGCACAGATGCCAGTTAGAAAGATCTTTTCTTTGAAATGCCTGGTTTCACTGTTAGGAACTTGTATTACCCTCCTCAAAGCTGCATCTTTTTAAAGTTGGGATAACATACTTGACAATGAGGTCCACGAACTTGGAGACGTTCATAAGGAGGTCTAGACACTGGGGGAAGGAGAGCAGATTCAGTACCCAGGGAATTGCATGGGATATTTAGAACTGTGGAGCTCAAGGAATCTTGAAATTAAGCTTGGTCCACCCACTTTGAGAAAGAACACTATCTGAAGTATATGTAAAGATGGCAAGTTGTTCTCATACTTGGATAGCCAGGCAAGCATACCTGATAAGTCATCTTAGTAATGCTAGACTGCTCTAAAAGTACACAATTATTTTTGACTGATGAGCAACTAGAAGAGGAAGTGGCAATAGCTCAATTTTACTAATGCTGAAATTGAGCCAGGAACATGTAAAACATTATTCCCAAGGAAACACAACAGTGTAGGTTCATAATTCAGGATTCCTAATGAGCAGACCCATGACCTACCAACCTGGAACACCTATTGTCATCTCCCTCTCCAACTCCCTCTCCTCCTTTGCCTTCAGAAGAATCAGGCTTGTATCATGGCCAAGAACATGGACCTTGGGATGAGAATGTCTGGCTCACGTACCCTCTAGCAGTGTGACTAAAGCCATAGTCTTTGTTACCCGGTGGTTGCCGATTGCTTATCTATAAGATGGGGGGAATGATAATACCTACCTATGTGGTTGTTGTTCAAGACTACATAGGCTGTTATGGGTAAAAGGCCTGGCCCATGCTAAATATATTATCTATTACCATAGCTTCTGTGGAGAATTTCTTGCTTTCCCTCTTCCTGGTTTCTCTTTATCCCCAGTTACTATCAATATTTTCACCTATGTTTTCTCCCATCTTGGTTCAGCATCCTTCTTTCTGGGCCTCCTCTGCAGAACTTTGTTATAATGCTGAGTGTGCAATTGTTGTTGGTCTTCAATGAACAGATTATTTTGGACAGAGAAGCTAGTTACAGGATGGTGGTGATGATAAAGAGATCAGCTGGAGCTGAGAAGAGGGGGGTGTAGGGAGAAGACTGAAGTCAAGAAGACAGGTGAGGAAGCAATTACCTGGTGTCTCCTGTGGGCCAGCACCTGGATATAGGCTGTAGGGGATGGAGAGAGGGCAGAGGGAGGGAGGGCAGCTAAATGAGGAAATAGAAACCAGAGTCTGATTTCCAAGGTGAGAGAGGAGGATGGAGTCAAGGATGATGTCTGACTTTCTGACCTAGACAATAGGGACTGGAGATATAGATTTGGAGATGAGAGCTCTGCTAGTGGTAAGTACAGGCACAAACAGGCACAAACACAAGTAAGACTACCCTATGAGAGAATAGAGATAACAACGAGAGAAGAGAGGGCTAAGGTGGCTCTCAGAAGTACCAACAATTGTGAAGAACAGAAAAAGTATGAAGAAACTCGGAGGAAAGCCTAAGATAGAGAAATTGTTGTGAGATAAAGTAATAAATTCCATACCATAGAATTGTGAGTTATACATTATTATTATTTTTTTTTTTTTGCGGTACTGGGGATGGAACTCAGGGGCATTCTACCTCTGAGCTATAACCCCAGCCTTATTTTTTAATTCTTTATTTTGAAACAGGGTCTCACTAAGTTGCGGAGTGCCTCACTAGGTAGCTGAGGCTGGCCGCGAACCCGGATCCTCCGGTCTCAACCTCCCGAATGCTGGGATTACAAGCGTGAGCCACCACGCCCGGCTGAGTTATACATTATTAAGGAGCCATATTTTAGCATTAAACTTAAGTACTGTGTGTGTATATATGTCTATCACTCTGAACCTCATTATGATCTATAACTACAATGCACCAATAAATGTATATTAAAAATCCTTAAGAAAACCAAGAATGAAAACTTATGAAACCTCTGAAGAGGTTTAATTTAATTTCTAAGCTTAAAAATTAATTTCTAAGCTTAAAAATGTCCCCAACAAGTGACATTGAAATGGAATTATATAAATATAAAACTAAATCTTTTCATTGTTTAGTTAAAACAATAAGGCAAAAATCAAATTGAGGAAAATGCTTGCAAATACTTATGGTCTGTGGGGTTCTCTCGACGAAAAGGGGGTCCCTACCCCTATCTCCCTGGAGCGTCTACCCCGAGAGGGGGTTCCCTGCGAAAAAGGAAGGTGCGCTGAAATGAACACATGGCGGGTACTGAGTATCGGAGAACTCATCCGTTTATTACAGGAGGGGCAAGGTGTTATATAGGGCAGAGTGAGGGGAGTGTCTTCTTGTAGGGCCAATCAGCGTAGAGGTCATTTTGATCACGCCTCTTTGGCCTAATCCAAAAAGGCTGATCCTGTCAATGGCTTGATCACGCTGAGGAGACATCCCTCGTCTAATCCTGGTCTCTGGTAAACAGTCTTAGGTCTCCACCCTCGCCACTCCCTCTCTGTGCCATCTTTGATGTATTTTCGGGCGGGGCTACCGCCTTCTCTCTGGGGATCTTTCCCCACAATGGTCAAGAAAATATCTTTACAATATGAACATGCACAAATTGCTCAGAAAAAGGCAATAAAAATGGGATAGAATGATGGATAAAAGACTTGATCTCAAGAAAGAACAAATATATGGGAAAATTTTTACTTTTATTAATAGTAAATAAATGTATTTCAGAATAAAGAGACATTAATTAACAAATTTTAAATAATTATGTAATAATTCATATAAGTATTTGGTGAAACTAGCATTTATAACGATTGTTGGTTACACTATATATTGGTAAATTCTTGTGGAAAATATTTATTGGTAGCTGGTTGTGGTGACATATATCTATGATATCAGCTACTTGGGAGGCTGAGACAGGAGGATCACAAGTTCAGGGCCAACCTGGAAAATTTAGTGAGACCCTGTCTAAAATAAAATTAAAAATAAATTGTTGGAATGAATCTGTAACCACAGATTGTGCTTGTACAAAGTTTTGCTAATGCCTCCCCCAAATCCAAATGGTAGTACATACTTATGAAGTAATTTTGTTAAATTACAGAATTACAAGCAATTATGAAAAATTAGAATTTACAAAGGCTCTTCTTAATAGCATACAGGGTGGCTTATATGAGGCTGCTGTAAATAAATATTATAAAGAGCATATAAAAATCTCCTAAAATGAAGAGATAGCATACATAAGTTAAACACAATACATAATTATATGTATATTGAATATAGCTTTGTATAATATTAATATTAAAAACCCAAAAGAGCTACAGTAAAATGCTCACAATGCTTGTGGCTTGTGTTATGTGGTGAGGTTAAACATGATATTTCCCCTTCTATTTTTCATCATTTCTCCTCTCTTGCTAGATTGTCTACATAACCAAAATAAATCACTGCAATCACTGGGTAGGTATTAGATCTTGATTTATTTTCCTTTCTTTTTAAGACAAATAAAACCATATTCTTAAATTTTGTTTTGCTTTGCTTCAGATATACTTCTTTATAGTATCTGAATGACAATTATCTGAAATTCAAGTAAAATCATTTTGATGCCAATGTTCATTATCAAATGACTAGTTTATCAAATGATTTTTTATTGATGCATTGTAATCATCTTTGTTAGGTACAAGCTGGTAGAGGCATACTTGCACACATCTCTCATTTAACCCTTCACCAATTCCTGCCTCATTCCCTCCCCCTCTCTCCTCATATTCAGTTTAGTGATTGACTTTGATATGTTTGTGAAAGTACATCATGTGCAGTAGGGTGTTTTCCTTCCCTACCCATCACCTTCAGTTAAGTCACCTTCTTTGCTCATCTAAGGTTTCTCCTTCATCTAGATTTCCTCCTATAACTCACTTTCTCCCTAGCTTCCGCATATTAGGGAAAGCATATGATTTTTTACATTTTGGACTGACTAATCTCACTTAGCATAATGTTTTCCAGTTCCATCCATTTCCCTGCAAATGACATAATTTTGTTCTTCTTTATGCTGAGTAAAATTCCGTTGTGTACATATCCCAGAGTTTTGTAATCCATTTATCTATTGATGGACATCTTGGTTGGTTCCACAGTTTGGCAATTATGAGTTGTGTGGCTATAAACATAGATACACATGCATTGGTCTGATAGTTTGGTTTCCAATCTTTTGGGTAGATGATATAATCCAGCAATATCCAATGATTTTTTTTAAAGAGGTGACATATTGATAATGATGATGAAGATATTGGCAGTTATAATTTCAATGATGATGATATAGTGAAATTCATAGAAAGTTTAAAATTTTCAAAGTTCTTTTTGGTGTTATCTCATTTGACCTTTGATATAATTCTATGGAATCAGCAAAACTAGTCATATATAATGAGGTAATACTACTTATTGACTGTGTGGCTTGGGAAAGTCAACCTCTCAGTGTATGTCTTTCTTCATGCAACAATAAAGATACTAATACATTCTTCAGCATTTTGTAAAACTAAGGTAAATCACTGGTTAGGAGGCCTGTATATACTGGGCTCTCAGTGGGCATTTACTCTAGTTCTGTAAATGAGAGTATGCCTATGGGGGCATCGATCATCTATGTTGGATGTGAACTCTATTCTTACAGCTTTGAAAATGAATGAACATAAAAACTTGGAGGAGGTTTATAGGTCAAAAAATTTAACCCATTACCTCATATGTTCTTGGGGCTCCTTTTGGGAGTTCCAGAAAGTAGATCAAAATTATCCACTATTGAGAAAGAAGATTTTTTTTCTCTGTAGACATGTCAGTCAAAAGCATTAGAAGATCCATTCTCAAAGTTCCACTCCCCTATGCCCCTTATGCATTTTATTGATCCTTTAGCATTGACTATTACTCATCTATGTTATCCACTTTAGCACAGCATTTTATTTTTTATATTTTGAGTTTATGGAAGAATATTTGATAGCCCTCCTTAGAGGACTATGGTTCTTGGTGCTCTGCCTCCTGACTCTGTGTGGGAATTACAGTCTAGGCCAGTATATTCAGAATGTGCACTATGTTTTAGTAAAGTCTAATTTTTTTACAAGTGTGAAGATTACTCTCAAATACCAAATGTTAAACAAAGACATAGAAATATTCCTGATTTGAAAAATCTATATGCCAAGAGCTTTTTGATAATTAAGAAAAATCAACAGAAGCAGGTGCATCTCAGAAATAATTAAATACTATATATGCATATAATATATAGTACTATATTTATAATGTATATAAAATTACACATATGGCTTTATTACAATTTTTGCTGTGTGTTCTATTATCTTGTTTTCTTAGGTTCTCTATCTATGTGCCTAATCTCCTTAGCCATTTAAGGTAGGGATTATAGCTGCTTCCCATTGGGGAACTCTGATAGTGCTGAGAAGTTTTATGTGCAAATATGAGCACCTGGAGAACTAAGATTTTACTTCATATCTTGGCTTCACTACCTTTGTGACTGTGACCAAGGGCAAGTTACTTTACCTCTCCGGATATCAGTTTTCTTATCTATAAAGTGGATATAAGAATACCAAACACATAGTCTCTGTAAAGATTAAATGTGATAAGGTACATGTCAGATAGGAGTCACTGAGTAAATGCTAGATTTCTTCTCATTCTTACTTCATAGAAATTTGTTAGAAAAAATGTTCAACTTCCATTTGTCTGGACTTATTGCACATGGGTAAACTGCACTGTATATTCACTCTATTCAAATGACAATAACTTCTCAACAAATGTTGCACTACTGAAATGCAGCTACTACATTAAGCCTCTTTTTCTTTTCTTTTCTCTTTTGGCACTGGAGATTGAACTCAGGAGAATTCTACCTCTGATCTATACTACCAGATTTATTTATTTATTCATTTATTTATTTACTTAATTTTGAAATAGGGTCTCACTAGGTTTCTGAACGTCTCAATAAGTTGCTGAGGCTGGTCTTGAACCTGCAATTCTCCTGTCTCAGCTTCTTAAGTACTGGGATTACAGGTACATACCACCATGCCTGGCTCAAAGTCATATCAGCAACATGGAGCCGATATTTAATAAATTGTGGTAGAGTTTACCCTTGATCTCATAGAAATTAAGGGGCTTTTTAGCTTCCTTGTGTCCCTTGTGACTAATAACGTGGTCATTAGCAAACCTATACTCCACCTGGAGGTCTTGTTTGTAGGTGTTACAGGTGAAAGCTCTGAGCTTATTACAAACTCCATGAGTCATTTAGTTAATTCCTTCATTCATAATGCTAAATTACCCTGCTTAATGAGTCATCTGTTCAGAATAAGAATACAGATCAGATGAGATCTGGGCAGCTGACCAGCTCTCCACGTCTAGACAGGGGCTGTTAGACAGTACTAAGGGACAGTGAACCAAAATTTCTCTGACATCTAATTTTTCAGTTGTTATTTTTACATGACACTAATTCAGGATACAGTTATCTCTTACTGGGTGATAGCTTTCCATTGGGGTCTCCGACCCTATCTTTTTCTCTTTTAAACCCTTCAAGTCTGACTGAATGGCTTTAAATTATTTTTCAACTAATTACTGGGTTGACTGAAAAGCCCTCTGCTCCCCAACTTTTCCTTTCCCCAAACTGTAAATTACTGACATTCAAGACACATCCTTAGGTGAGTGTTTATGAAGTTGCCATTTCCGTTCTTTTGAAACAGTGTCATGATACTTCTATTTGGTGTGGGGCAGCGAGGGGAAAGAGGAGAGCCCTGTTTATATTTTAGGGCTGAGGACAATTTGACAGTATTAGTTTAACTTCTCAAAACTTTCATAAAGCTTCTCCAATATATTATTTTCCTCAGCCAGTTTTCCTCCAATCCCAATAGAATATGAAGTCCCTTAGAATAGTGGTCTCCCAAAGGCAGAGATTTTTGTATTTTGTTCACATGTGCTGAGAAGTTCTTGCCACATGTTAGACATTTAATAATTGTTGAAGGAAGGGAGTCTAAAATTAAAAGAGAGAGGCAAAGGTTCTCAACAGGATGACTATTCCATTCTCATTCATTCTTGTTCCATGGCACTCCTCTCTATTCAGAGAAAACAATTTTAGAGGCATATAAAGAAAAGAGAGACAGGACTGTCTATATATGACATTATTAAGAATTTCTTCCTACGCATGGCTTGAAGGTCAGCTCTCCCTCTGCAGGTGGTATGCCAGGTGGAATAACTCATGCAGGCTCATAGGCAGGGCTGCTTCTCAGCCTGGGGAGCTGCCTCCTTGTGAAGTGGTCTTTAGGAGCATTGTGTGCCCTCAGCTGGATGTAGATTAATGTATGAGCTGATTATGAAATCCTGATTATGGTGGTCTTTCCCCTTCTACATCTGGGGCCTTTCCACACTTTTCTTGTCCTTGGACCTCTTTGGTTTTTGCAGGTAGATTTTATTAGGTTCACAGATAATTTTGTCCCCAAAGATTTTCTGAGCTCTCATAGCTTAACATAGAGAACTAAAACTAAAAATTCTCCCTCCATAAGACTCATTAGTATACTGTCTCAATCAGCATTCTCACTGCTATAATTGAAGACAACTGATCCCACAACTGAGAGAAAGAAAGATTTATTTGATCAATTTCCTTGGGGCTTTTGGGTTCAGTTCATGTGAGGCTGGGGACAGGAGATCTCAGGGCATGGCAGTAGGAAGTAGAAAGAGGGAGAGCACAAGGCTTTTCTCTCACATTGTGGAGGCCAGAAGCAAACAACTGAGGGAAGAACCACATATAATCCCCAAGGCTGCACCACTAGGGACCCACCTTCTCCAGCTGCACCCTCTGGGCATTGGACACCATCTAGATAAATCCACTGTAATGGATTTATTGATGGGCTTACAACCCTTATGACTTAACTATATCAACCCTGATCTCTTCAAGGGTCACTATATATCTAACCATAACGTTCTACCCCTGGCCCCTGAAGAGCTCATGCCCAGTTCAGAATGCAAAATACATTTAGTTTGTCTCCAAGAGACTTCCCAAAGTCTTAACAGTTCCAGCATTACTCAAAATTCCCAAATCCCAAAGTCCAAATTGTCCTGGGAGACTCAAAGTGAAACTGTTGGCTATGAGGCCCCTAAAAGAAAATAAAGATAAAAATAAAAAGCAACTTATGTACATCTAATGTTTGATGGCAAAGATTAAATATTTTTATTCCAAAAGGGGGAATAGTACCATTGAAAGAAAGAATGGGACAGAAAGAGTATCAAAATACATCAAGGCAAGCATTTACTCCTGCAGCTCCATTTCTGGCGTCTGGGGCTCATGGTGTAAGATGCCATCTCCAAGGAGACTTGGCAGCCCCAACCCTGTGGCTTGGTTGATTGCAATGGGTGACATCCTGGCTCTTCCAGCCTTGCTCCTGGGCTCCCAGTTTGCAGCCTTTCCTAGTGATCATTCCATGTTTCTGGCATTTCTAAATCATGGGTGCTTTCCTTGCAACCTTGATTTCATCCTTACAGTTTCACAAAGTGCCCCATTTGGGCCTACTTTCAGGAATTCTCATCCTGCTACACTATTCCTGACTTTCCAAGCCTTCCTTTGAAAACTAGGGGGAAAACTGAGCAAAACCAGCCTTACTTGATCACCAAGATCAACTACCAGCAAGAAAGGTAGCCACATTCTCCTTAATCACTGCCAATCATTGCTGCTGGTCCAGCCTCCATCATGACCATGGCTGAGACTGTCCCCATCATGGCTGGTGGTGGGCCTGCCTCCATCAGGACCACAAGGAAGGAATCTGGGTGCCTTTCCTCAAAGTCACCTCCCATGTTTCCATGGTTACAAACTGCTCTGACCTCCTTCTTTTCTTTTTTATGCAAATCTTCAACTTCCCTGACTGCATTCATTTCTTTGTTTCTAATCAAAGCACTAGACTTCCTTTCAGCCATCTTATTTTCTTTCATGACACCATTTCTCTGGGCCCAAGTTTTACATATGCCTTTCTGTTCAAAGTGCAAGTCTATAAAGTCTCTCTGCTTTGCTTTCTTTTTCCTGAAATTCAGTGTACAACTGGCTGAATGCAGACATCAGTATCCATATTGCGGTTTGCGTATTTTGCTGTTGTGAAGTGTACGTGTACTCTTTAAACTCGGCCTCACACAAACTTTCAGGATATGGGCAAAATGCTGATGATTTCTTTGCCAGAATACAACACATTTGGCCTCTACTCCATTTTCCTATTGAGTTCTCTTTGCCCTCTAAAATCTTCTGAGCACAGTCTCTACAGTTTGCCTTTCTAGCCACATTCTGGCCGTTCCAAGTTCCTCTCACAAACCAGTTCCAAAGACCCAAAAACACATAGTCAGATTTAAATATAGCAGTGATGACCCCACTTCTCTGGTACTAATTTCTGTCTTACCATTTGCATTGTATAATCCAAAGAACTGATCATAGGACTTAGAGGAAGGAAGATTTTTTTTTCACAGTTTTTTTTTTTCCAAGATCTCAGAGTTCAGTTCAGTCCACATGAGGCTGAGGTGTGAAGCTGTAGCTCAGGCCATGGCAGTGGAAAGCAGAGAGAAGGAGAGCACATGGGCTTTGCGCCTTACATTATGGAGGCCAGAAGCAGAGATAGAGAAAGCAATGGGAGGTGAAACCAGATATAATCCTCAAGTAGGCCCTGCCACGGGCAAGCTTTCTCTTGCCACGCCCTACCAGCATTGGCCACCACTCAGATAAATCACTGATGAGATTACAACCCTCATGACTTAACTATATCAACTCTGAACTCTTCAAGTCTCATTCTATATTTGACCAAGAAATATATAAAGACAAAGAGAACACAGTTTATGCTTTCAAGGAACTTAGGGCACACAAATCTTATTAATTTTTTATTTTCCTAAGTTTTTATAAACACTGATCTCATATTTGTAAGTTATTTCCCACACACCTCTGAACTGAAAGTGTACAGTATGGCATGGAGAAAAGATGGGGTTCCCAGTGTAGAATTTCTCCCGAAAGCCTCTCTGCCCCACAATGTAACCTTAGTAAGAAACATTTGTAAAACATAGTTTCCTCATATATGTAAAGAAAGAAGTAATAATTCTGCTAAATAAAGGTAGTTGCATGAATGAAGTATTCATTGCATGAATGAGAATGAACATTAATGTATTGGTGACTCATCATATAGGCTTCTATTCTGGGAGGAGAGTTTCAGGAAGGTAGAGTGAAGGCTCATTAGCCTGAGACAAGAGATGTGGGCTTATTCTTGGTGATGCTACTTCGTCTGTGGGTACTTGGCTTCTACCCAGCACCTATTACTCAGAGCTCTAATTTTCCTTTGGAAATTCAAAGTTCCCTTATTCTCAGAAATGTTGTGCTTTGGGTCAATTAATTCCAGCTTAGCAACAGAGATATTGCCAGGGGGTTGTTGGCAAGATGAAATGAATGTTTGCAAAGTACCTAAAACAGTACTTGTCTGCCATTCCATAGTGCTGTGTTATTATTACATAAACCCATATTTTTTGTTTATGAATAACTGTAAAATATTACAATACAACTCAATGGAATAAATGACATTCAAGTATTTTATCATGAACTTTCATAGCCTCTCTTTTCATCTTATGAACTCATTCAACCAGCCAGCCAATCAGTTTTTATGATGCAGCTGGTATGTACACCATATTCTTTATAATAGATTTTAAAGAGAAAGGGAATAAGGTTGCATTTTTATGTAGCTTATAAGACATTTGTCTGATTCTAGATTTTTCACTCCTAAAATGTCAAGACTACTATATGTGGTGCAAATAAATGTGCATAGTTATAGTGGAGAAATTGTGCACTTTTACACACTTGTGATTTAATTAGATGGAACTGGATGACTTGATAAGTCTGATATCCTGCAGATGTTGCCTCCTATATCTTATTGGATAATATAGAGGGGAGCATGAGGAAGGCAAAATGAGGTCTCATATGTAGTTTCAGATGTTTGAGGTCTCTTTTTAAATTGAGACACATAAGAAACACAAAATCTCACTGTTTTCTATTACATCACATGCTCTCACATCTCATGCTTTTCCACGTGGGAGAAACTCTGTATTTTCCACTTTATTCTATAGAATCATATATAAAAGTTACATTTGGCTTTCCAAATCATAGATGCATATTTGAGAGGAGTAGACTTTTGAAAGTATCTTACAAGTGAAGGTTGCACATTTTTTCACTCTAGTTATCTTTCTTTTTTCCCATTATTGTTGGGGAACTACCACTTTACCACTGAGCTACATTCCCAGTTCACTGCTCAAATATTTTTTAAATGTATAAGATAGGGTTCATGAAATGTATAAAGCTTAGAGATTCTGTGTTCTGTGATTCTGGAAATAGACACCACAGTTATTTGTTTTCTACTTTTGGAAGAATCTTCCCTAATTCTTTTTTTTATTCTGGCAAGTTCTTACTCAACCATTCAACACTGGGATCAAACATCTTGCTCTGTGGTCTTCTCTCATCTTCTCTGTACTCCTTACATGGAGCATTTTCTCCTCAGAGTCACTGCTATACCTTGTAAATGTCATTGTTACTGTTCTTTTCTCCTTTCATCATAGATACTTGCTCATCAGTGTAGATTTGTTTACATCTTGTGAATTCTTGGAAACTATAGTAGGTACCTCACTTCTCATAATTGTCTCTATTGTATACATGAATTTGCTTTTCTAAAGGAGTGTCTCCATACATATGTGTGAAGTGAATGAATACATAAGCAACTCTTTCATGACCTGATCAGGCTTTGGACTGATGTGAAATTTAGTGTTTATGTGTGTGTGTGTGTGTGTGTGTGTGTGTGTGTGTGTGTGTGTGTAGGTGTGTAGGCCCAGGGATGTTCAAGTTACACCTTGTGAGGACAGCAAGTAGTGTTTTTGTGGATGGGCTCAATCCTTATGTTAACCTTTATGGGGAAATTCTTGATTCTGTGACATTATTCCTGAGTTCAGAGCAGTTGGATACATAGTGAGCCACACAAAAATGGAAGATATGTATATATTTCTCTATTATGATTTATTATTATATAAAATATCTTTAATGCTGTAATTGAAGTTTGGTTTCATGAGTGATTAGCTTATAAAATATTCTGCATTTAGAGTCTAAAGAGAGAAAGCCTACAGAATGGGAGAAGGTTTTGATAGCTATCCCCCTGGTAGGGACTAATATCTAGAATATGAAAAAAAAAAATAAAAGACAACACTAAAAACCAAATGACCTAATCAAGAAAAGGGCAAATCAACTAAATAGACTTCACAAAAGAAGAGATTAAAAAAGGCCAATAAATACATGAAAAATATTCAACATCATTAGCCATCGGGGAGATGCAAATCAAAACTACACCGAGATTCCATCTAATCCCAATCATAATGGCAATCATCAAGAAGTCAAACAACAATAAATGTTGACAAGAATGTGGAGAAATAGGAACTCTTTTGTGGAAATCAGTGTGGAGAGTTCTCAGAAAACTGGGAATGGATTCTCCATATGTTCCAGTGATACCACTCCTGGGTATCTTTCCAAAGGGACTGAAATCAGAAAATTATAGTAATATATGCATATCCATGTTTATATACCACAATTCACAATAGCCAAGTTATAGAACCAATCTAGGTATCCATCAACAGATGAGTGGATTACAAAACTATATGATATATACACAATGGAATTTTACTCAGTTATAAAAAAGAGCAAAGTAATGAAATTTGTAGGAAAATGAATGGACCTGGAAAACATTATGTTAAGTGAGATAGTCAGTCACAGAGAGTGAAGGGTCACATATTTTCTCTCATACGTATATGAGAGAAATATGCTAGCGAGTAACTGGGATACCAGAAGGACTTCAGATGGTGGAGGAGAAACTCCAGTAGAGCCAGGGAGGTAATCTAGGGGAAGGGAGAAGGGGGAAAGATCCAGGAGAAAGTCCACCAAGTTTTATGGGCATGTATATCACTATCACCATGAACTACATTATGATGTGAGACTATAATGCAGGAATAAAAGTATATATGAAAAAGAAAAGGTACAATTTTCTTCATAATTATGTAGTGAGAGAAACCATGGATTGGTTACCCTCCTTTCCCATATCATCCTCTATTTGGGAGGGTAGGAAGCTACAATATCTTCCTAGAGCTCCCTGCAGCTTGTGTTGACCATAACATATATTTTTAACCAATGAAGTGATGACACATTTCTGCAGGAAAGGCCTCTATTATGGACTGAATGTTCATGTATCCCCTCCATTCATATATTGAAATACTAAGCCTCAATATTGATAGTATCAGGAAATGGGCCTTTGAGAAGTAGTTAGGTCAGGAGATGTGGAGCTTCCGGGAATGTGATTAGTACCCTTATGATTTCTCTTGGGCATGTGAGGATATAATGAAAAGGCAGTCATCTGCAAATCAAGAAGAAAGCTGTCACCTGATGCCAGATCTGTAGGCACCTTGACGTTAGACTTCTTAACCTCTAGAACTGTGAGAAATACATTTATTGTTTTTTAAGCCCCCAGTCCTTAGTGTTATGTTATGTAGCCTGAACTGACTGACAGTTTCCCTTCCCAAAGTAAAAGACAAAGCCTCACCTCTCCATTTTGCTTGGAGCATGGATGCTGTGCCTGTAGGAAAAGGAGATATTGATACCATGAGGATAATGCCACAACTAGAGGTGGTGGAATAGGAATAGGAAGATGGAAGGCGCCTGGGTCGTGGAAGACCCTATTTAGCCTTCCTACCAGCCCTGGATTTCCTTCCCTTAGTATTCTTATGTTGTGAGCCAAAAAGTTCTCTTTCATACATAGCTGATACAAAGTACCATGGTAGGACTGGCTGGTTTATGCTGCAATAAATGAACAACCTGGAAATCTCAGTGGTAACACATAAAAGGGCTTTGTCTCTTGTTCATGGTGGGCCTGATAGTTTTTCAGATGCATCTCTAGGGAACAGTATCCATATATTAGCTCTGCATGCCAGGCTGCTGACCCCTTACAATTCCATGTCAACACATGCTCCCATGATCACCAAGGTAGAGGAAGGAAACTATGCTAGACATTAGAGCAGGTGTAATTGTGTAATTAACTACTCTGATCAGAAGCGACACATTTCATATCCACACGTGTTTTGTTGGCCCAGCAAAATCATCTGGCCAGGACTAACCTAAAGTGTGCAAAGAACAAAGTCCCTGTATTCCTGGAAAGATGAGTCTGGACACATTAGTGAGTAGTACTAATGTCTACCATGTAGATAAGAGGTCATCATCATCATCAGCTGAAAACTAAAGGGACAATGCCACTAAAGAAATCATCAGGTCAAAAATATTAGGATGGTTTGATAAAAGTAAATATATGAAAGCCAACTCTTCCAGTTCTTCTATAGTAAATAAAACAACCCCCTCACTTTTTCTATATGGCATTGGTTCAGAATAGAGCTTTGCAAGCTTTTGGTACAGAAGTAGGTGTGATGGACTCAAGAGAGACCCAGCACAAGTGGAACTTGTAGGCATTCTCATTCACCCACTGGGTATTTTCCACGAATGTTCTGATTTTTCTCCTCCAAACTTTGAAAGTGCTGTGATTTTAAAGATGAAATAGGAAGAAATGCTGATCTGTAATAGCTCAGGACACTTTCCAGCTGCCCTCTCAGCAGGTCTTTCTGTGTAACTTGTTTTCTCGGGACGATAACTCCACCAAAGTGATTTTTAAAAGTGTCTGGGAGTTTGTAAATAGAATTGAGTTGGCCCATGACTCAGAGCTCTCATGGGGGTTTTCACGTGGACTCAGCTCAGAAGCGGTTGACATGCTAGAAGGTAAATGGCTCCAACTGTGGAAGTATCAGCCAACAAATGTGCTTTCTATATACGGTGTTCCATGGGGTTATTGTGGACATTCAGTGAGTGCGACAAGGTAATGAGGAAGTGTTTAGGGAAAAAAAATAAAAAATAACAACCCCATCAAAGGATTACGTTGGCTGCTGACCGCACATTTGGTGCTATAATGATCTTTGAAGTCAAATACTTCTGTTTCAGACTTGATGCATTCTAGCTGTGTGACCTTGCCACTTCCTCTCCTTAAGCCTCAGTTGCCTCATCTGTGCAATGAAGGGGAGATGACATTGTCTGTCTCACAAGATTTCTGGAAGGATAAGCAATTATAAGAGATTTGAGATTTACCAATACCTATGGATTTCTTCTTTGTAGGGAAAATAATTGTGAATGAAATAGTCTCAACTTTAGAGGATCAAAATAATTCTTTGAAAGTGCTTTTATAAAAGTTCATCTTTCAAACCATGCTTGACTTCATTAAAATATTTTAGACTGAGCCGGGCGTGGTGGTGCACGCTTGTAATCCCAGCATTCGGGAGGCTGAGACCGGAGGATCCGGGTTCGCAGCCAGCCTCAGCTACCTAGTAAGGCACTACACAACTTAGTGAGACTCGGTTTCAAAATAAAGAATAAAAAATAGGGCTGAGGGTGTAGCTCAAAGGTAGAATGCCCCTGAGTTCAATCCCCAGTACTACAAAAAAAAAAAAAAAAAATTTAGACTTAAAAAGAAAACCTAGTTCTTCTCTTCTTAGAAGTTTCTAGAAAACTATGTGATAAAGGTTAACATTTAAATTCATTTTTCTTTCTTTGAGGGATTTCCAAATCTTGGGTTAGAATGCAAAGAGAAAATGTTTTGATTAAACTTTGGACTAGGCTTAGGGATGTCATGAAAGAACAATGAATTCAGGTCATACAGAAACAGGAGAAAGATGTGGGTGAAAAACTGTTGGCCAGGCAAGAGAGATGCTGAAAGGAATAATTCTTTGGAAGCCTCAGATGTGGTTGTAATGGGTTTTGGCTGCATCCAAATGCAATGCCATGAACAGGGCCAGACATATTAGGTTCAAGTTATGGCATCCCTGTGCAGGGATGCAGAAAGAAAGATTTGGAAGGTTATATAGGATGACAATAACAATAATAATTAAGAAATAGTAGAGATCATAACAATGGCTAATATTTATAGGACTTACTATAGTTGGATATTGCTATGATTTAAATGACTCTTTGTGTGTTAAAATCTAATCCTGATTATGAGGTATTAAGAGGGTGGAAACAACCCAACTATGATGCTTAGAGGTGAGATCTTTGGGAGGTGATGAGAATTAAAGTCATCTAGGTAGAGCCCCCCCCTCCATGGATGACTACTGGAGGCTTCATAAAAAGAGGAAGAGAGGCCAGAAGAGGCACACACATGCACGCTTCCTGGCTGTTGCTGTGTGATTCTCTGCACCATCTTGGGACTCTGCCAGAAAGAGGGCCTTCACCAGTTACAGTCCTTTGACCTTGGACCAATACTCAGAGCTCAAATAAGCCTCTTTTCTTAATAACTTAGTCTATAGCATTGTGTGATTAGCAACAGAAAATGAACTAATACAGGTGCCATGCTGAGGGCTTTATCATTTCTGTCTCATTTAATCTTCAGAATAACCCTATGTGACAGTTCTTATCATTATCCCTACATTAAAGACAAATGTATGACAGTTTTGTCTTAAGTAATTTCTCCAATAAAAATAAATGGTCAAGTTATCATTTGAACTCAGCTCTGCTCAATTTTGAAGTTTGTTTTACCACATACCCTCATGAACTTTTCTTGCTATACTGTCTCTATGTGAATGAAGTAACAGAAGCCTTTTGGATTCTAAAAAGTGGTGCAGACATTAGACGATTAGACGTAAGAAAGAAAAGGAATGAAGTTGGAGCAAGTAAGGGAGGACATAGATATTGGGGGTTTAGCTAGATTATGTAAGGAAGATAAAACTGCTCAGTGGCTATTTCTGCTTTTCCCCTTCAGCTTTCAGGCTTTTCTAACCCTTTCATGGTCCAGACTCTGCCCCCTGTTTAGCCTTTCTGGTAGACTAGGGATTTCACCACCACCTACAGTATAACCTACTGAGACTGTGTTCTCTTAGCTGCCTATAAGTGCAATTTAAAAAGCGATGAAGGCTGAGATTGGGAGCTGACAATATTTAAAAAATATGATGTCAAAGCTGGCCCTTTCCTTTCATCTTGAACTATAGGGTGCTGAGAAAAGTAGGTATAAGACCTTTAAGCTAGTACCTACTTTATCCATCTCCAGAGCAACATCACAGTCAACAAACAAAATTTCAGCAACCAAAAGAACCTTCAGAGCAAATCCAAAGTTTTTATGTGTATTCATATATTTCCTAAGCATCATGATTCTTAGAATCCCCACTGGATTCTAAGTATTTCCAATTTCCTGTGCCATCCGCTGCCTTCAGATACACAGCTGTTCCTGTATTTTTTACTTCACAACTCCCTCCAAGACTTCTAGCCTAAGTCTACATACACTTGTCTTTACCTTCCTGACTCTTTTATCTGCATCACAAAGCTCTTCTTCTGATGGTGCAGGACTGAAAAATACTAAGAGGGTCTTGCTTAAATCCTCCTTAGCAGGCTGCTTACAAACAAAGCCTGGGAAATCTTTTACATGCATAACTTCTGTTCCATCTCACAAGTGTCTACTGACCACCAACACTGGAACCAGGGGTTGAGAAAGAAGGCTAAGGGGGACAGAGCAGCTGTTCTCACATATGGTGTGGAAGGCACTGTGGTTGCACTAGGAGATCATTCTGCCATTTTTGATATGCAAGCCCCTAGTTTCTCATTATCCAGAGAGTTGTGAAAGGCTATTAGTTTAAATTTGATTTTGCACTGGAGCATGCTCTTAACGTGGGCAGGCTTACCAAATCAGCTTTCAATCATGCTCAAATGTTTACTGAGGGACATGTTTGGCCTCTAGAAGTAATTCATACTCAATAGTCCAGAAAAGAGTACTCTCCCAGTAGGACAAACAAAAGTTTCTCCCATAAAAAAAATGTATTATTGCTGTAAGCCAAACACCCACAGTTCATAACTGTACCTCATTATGGTTCCCTAATCTAAACATTACTGCAATCTTGTTCAATGCAGAAGGCAAACGTTTATTAATTTGAGGCCAGATGGAAAGATTGTTAAATTTTACTATAATGCCAAAGAGAAAAAGCACTATTTGAGAAATATAATTGATGCTTAGCAAATTGAACATATACTTTGATTGCAATGCTTTCTGGCTCAGGTTTAGCACATGAATTTTTGAAACTGTAGTCAAGTTGCAAAAGTTATGAGTCACCTGCATATTTTAAGGTAAGAACTTGTAGGTAATTCTAGAGCTATGGACACAATTTAAAAAAGGGAATTTAAGTGTGTTTTTGAAAGAGGGGCTTATTGGTCAGAAGCAAGATTTATAGTACTGGAGTGGTAAATAAGAAAATAAAATAAACTTGACTTCATTTACTCTCCCATTTATATAAAAAGAGGGATACACACAAATTGACCCAGATTTTGTTGGTCCCAGAAAATAGGATTTATATGTGGGATGAGATATTATGATCATATATATGCCTGATTTTATAGAGTCAGCTACAGCAATAATAATTTTAATAAGAGACCACACATGACTATAATATCAGAGTAGTCAGAAACCTCACTGTGACCAAAATCCACTAATTTTCCTCTAATTGTTTTTATCTTTGTGCCTATGCTACAGGTAAAAAAAATATGCTTCATGTTTGAGCCATTGTTTGATATTTTATGTCAACTACATTTCCTCCCATTAGTAAAAGTACATCACATATATTGTTGGGTACCCATTGCTGACCAGTAAAGACTAGATTTCAGAGTCTCTCCCAGGGGAATAGGGCCATCTGATTAAGTTCCGGCAATGATGTAGATGTAGGTAGATGTGATAGGTGCAACTTCCAAAACGTGCCCTATTATTGACGATGCATGCAAGCACTTCTAGCCTCTCTCCTTACTGACAGATATTCAGCTGCCACACACTTGCATTGTTAACCACACATTGAAATACTATCCTACCAGTTATGAAAAAGCTGCCACCTTAAGCTCCTGAATACTCTCCACCCTCCTACCTCTGTTCGTCAGGCTCATGCCCTGGGAATTTGGGATTTCTTTTTAATGTAGTAGTCAGATTGTCTTTAGCTGTGTTTGTTCTATGGTTAAGCATAATTATAGTTAGTTTTAAAATATTTTGAATGTCAGTGCTGGAAGCACATATATAGGTCATAGATCATTCTGGCTACTGAAGCAGCAGGGAAAGGAAAGGAGAAGAGGGAGCAAATATGAGGCACGTCTTGAACATAAAATTTACGGCTTGGTAACTGATTAGGTGTGAAAATGAGGAAGAGAAAGAGTTAAAAATTGGGGGGGGGTAGTTTGTATATGTAAACAATTGATGATGAGTTATAGGGTTCATGAACTCAGAGGAGGGAGATAATAAGTTTGATATTAGATGTACGGAGACACTTGGAGATGATTTAGAACTGGTTGGATATGGTGGTGTGTTCATAAATGTTCAAAAACTGATTCTTAATAAGGAAGAAAGTTCTTCTTTTTGAAGCATTTCCTGATTTCCATGGTTGTAAGTATTTTCATCTTATCAAAGTTTAAGCCATCAGTGTGATGCTATGTATGTACATATGACTTTTGTTTCCAAACCATCAATGCTTAACTTTGAATATTTTGCATATATAAATGGGTCCATGCCACAGATCGCACATCGCACTCTGTGATGTGCTGTTTTCATTCAGTATTATGTTTTAAGCTCCCTCCATTTTGATTTGCAAAGCTGTAGTTCATTCATTGCACTGACCATTCCAAGATATATGTATCTCCTTTTGTTTATCACTTATATTTATTTTTCTTAGTTTCTTGGTCTCAATTCTCATTTTCGTCCTATATTTTATCTCCCATCCTTTACCTAGGTCTCTCATTTGCTATATGTGATACCTGATATGGAATAATTTCCAAGGTTGCTCCTTTGGTACCTCAGAACTTGATGCTACTCATGTCATATTTGGGTAAGATGCTCCACACCCTCCTTCATCTTCTTGCACCTTCCTCCAAGATGCCCATCTTCTGGATTGTTTTTTCTTTTATGTATTAAAATGGATATCTTTTTAGTTCATAAGGTCCAAATTTTATTAGCCAAAAGGAAGACTTAAGCATGAATTTTGTAAATAATTTTTTTCTTTCTTTTGGTTAAGAGGTTACTATGCTTTTCATTTACAAATATAACATATTAAAGAGGAAAATATACTGATTTAGAAATCTGTTGCCTTAATATTTGAGAGTTCATGTATATAATACAGGTTATAAAAATGATCGATGATACTTTTACAAAAAGATTCAGATGATAAATTTAAACTAACATGCTTCTTTTGTGTATTTAATACATAACTGGATTTATAAGAATTCAATTTACAAAGCTGTTTGCTTTATTAAGTAAAGCAAAATATATCTGAAATTATATTTGGAAATCCAGTCACTCTTTCCATAGCTTGCCTTTTATTTAGTGACAACAAACTATTTTCCCCTCAAGAGAAGAATGAAACAAATTGTTATGACTCGTAGATTGCTAGCATCTTTTACTGAGAGGCAAAGACATACAGAGCTCAGAGAATTTGTAAAAAGCACAATGAAAAAATAACTTTAAATAATTTCTAAAAATGGCAGGTGTTAAATCTTAGGAAAGAATTATGTTGTGTGGGTTTTGAGGGCTTCAAACTCTTTAATAGAAAGACATATAACATACTGACTGTACTTGTGTTGGTCCTGAGCTTTTCCTCTTTCTATCTTACAGTCAGATGACACAAGGATTGATTCATAAACCATTAGTAACACGATACCCCTATTAAGTTTTGTTGACAGCTATTGATTGTGAGCCAATGAGATAACGCTGATAAAATATTAGGTTTAAAAGGGAATATGTATTCAATCTGAATAAATGACACTAACAAAATAATTGTCTTAGCATTCTCAGTGCTATAATCCAAAGACTTGACCAGGAAAACTAGAAGAAGGAAGATTTATTGCTCACAATTTCCTTAGAGATTTGGAGGTTCCATCCATAACGTGAATCTCAGAGGCATGGCGGAGGGAAGCAGAGAGAAGGAGAGTGCAAGGCTTTGCTCTCACATCATGGAGGCTGAAAGCTAGAGCACGCAAACAAACATGGAAAGTCAAAGACACAAATATAATTCCTAAGGCCACACTCCAAGGACCCACCCCACCAGTTTGGGCCACCACCCAGATAAATCCATTAAAATTAAAATCATGCCCCACTTCCAACACTGCTACCTTGTTTCCATGAAAACTACGGGGGCATTCAACATAACAGATTCTTCCTAATCAGAACAAATTCTTTGTATCAGTGAATTCTCATGTTATAGATAGGTTTGCAAAGCTGAATACATATATATTCTTGAAACAAAAGTTATATAATATTAAAAATAATTTGACTTCAAGGTGTTTTCTAGTATGCTGGAAACTAAGATGACATGGGGAGGGAACTTAAAGGAGTCTAAAATCCTTAGTTTATATTAGTAGGTAGTAAAACATGCTATTTCATTCTTGATGATATTAACCTTTGAAATACTGGTTAAAGATAATTTGAGAAAAGCAAAAAGGTAAAAATCTGTAAGCAAAAAAAATTTGAAGAGTGTAACTTCAAATGATTAGAGAATAAAATAAATTTTATAGAAACAGAAGAATACCAAGGAAGTATAAAATATTAAAATAAAAAAATAAGATTTTATAAGTCCAAATATTTCAACTATAGCCGTAATAACAGTACATTAAAATCCTATTATAATAGGATTTTATTAGTAGCAAAGATAATCAACCTGACTGGATCAAAGAGATATATAGTAAAAAGATTATCATGTATTTTTCCCTAGTTTTATACCTGATTTTAACATAGGAAAATATTTTTCATTCATAGCATGTTAGAAAATTGATTTAAGTAGATCAGTGTTCGTTTCTCAGAAATTTTACTTCTAAAATATATGACAGAAATGAGTAGAGATGCAAAGTTCTATATATAAATATATACATATGCTCATTTTAGAATTAATTATTACAGAAAAAAACTGGAAATGGCCTTAACTTTAAAAATTAGGATAACTTATATGTAGATTATGGAATATTATCTAGAGGATTCTAATTAAATTATTAAAATTATGTTTCAAAATAATATTTCCCTGTAATGAGAAAAGAGTAGATCACCTTTTCTGTAGAGTTTCTTCCAGTATCTCTGGATATTTTTCTTTTCTTTATTTGCTTGCCAAAATTTCTTTGGTATTCATATATTACTGCTATTATTACCAACGTTTTTTATATAAATAATGTGCATTAGCTTCTGAGAAGCTCTCATTTCTGTTTACTCAAGTAGCAACATCAGAAAGTTACTGGAAATGTGGACATAACCATCATACAAAACCTTCCCATTCTACTTGGTGCGTTGAAGATGTTAACTCAGATAGTTGGAAAGTTGACTTATACTGCTCTACTTCCTGGGGTTGGGAGAAGTAGACAAGGAAGAGGCATAATCAGGAATGGTTTAAAGCCAGATTGGTCCGATTCTTTTCAATCTCATAACATTCCTCGTTTCATATCAAAGCTTTGAGATGCCAATCTGGCTGGTTATTTAGGGATGATTTTAGTTACTGTAATTATGAAATCTTTATGAGTAAGAGTTTTAAGGTCATATACAAATATCAAGTGAATGGTGATAAGAATCCTAGGAGTTCTGTGAGGTGAAAAGGCAGAGGCTCTGGGCTGGGAGAACAGATCCAGTGTGGCATCCCCCGCCTTGCTGTAACCCCTCATCCTTTAGAGTGTTGGGATTCCTTGCAAGATCATTCCAAAAGTGAAACTATTATAGTGATACATGCATATCCATTTTTATAGCAGCACAATTCACAATAGCCAAATTATGGAACCAACTTAGGTGTTTATCAACAGATGAATGGATTACAAAATTATGGGATATCCACACAATGGAATTCTACTCAGCAATAAAGATGAACAAAATTATGTAATTTGCAGAAAAATGGAAGGACCTGGAGAACATTATGTTAGGTGACATTAACTAGTCACAGAAAGTAAAGGGTAATATATTTTATCTAATATGAGGAAGCTAGGGAGTAATTGGGATAACAGAGGGATCCCAGATAATGGAGGAGAAACCTCAGTGGGGTCAGGGTGATGGCCTAGGGGAAGGGAAGGGGGAAGAGTGAGGATCAATGAGGGAAACACTTCCATGAACATCATGTACATATGTGAGAACACCAATGTCAATTTCAATACCCTGTATGGGGAAGGGGGCAGGGGCCGGGAGCTGGGGGAAAGCCCACCAAGTGCTGTGTGCATGTATGCCACTTTCACTGTGATCTGCATTATCATGTGAGACTATAATGCACCAATAAAAGTATAAAAATAAATATACACCAAACATACTAAATGGAGTTAGATGAAATCTCAACATAGTTTTGTGAGATCTGCCAGTTTCAGAAAGTCAAGGGCCATGTATTTTCTCTCCTATGTAGAAGCTAAAGAGAAAAGAGGAAACAAAAAGAATTTCAAATAAGTGAAGAGAGAGACCAGTAGAATAATGGAAGGGGATTAGGAGAAGGGGAAAGGGGGACTTGATGAAGGAAACACTTCGAATAATGTTATGTCCATATTTGAAGGTATCATACCAATTTCACTAACGTGTGGGAAGGGAGAAGGAAGAATCATGGATGCAGAAAGAAATACACCAAGTTCCCTGTGCATCTATTTGTATCATTTTGAATCTCACTATGAGGCAGAATTACAATGCACCAATAAAAGTATAAAAATAAAATATAATATATGTATATGTCTATAAATGTATACATAAATATAATATATCATAATGTATATTAATATATACATATATAATAATATATGTACAACATATACCTATATATAAAATTATATCTTGGGAATCAGGATGATTGCATTCCAATTAAATCAAATAAAGCCTTATTAAAATATTTTTCTCCAACATCATTTTTTTTGTGTGTGTGGTACTGGGGATTGAACTCAGGGGCATTCTACCTCCAAGCTACACCCCCAGCCCTATTTTTTTATTCTTTATTTTGAATCAGGGTCTCACTAAGTTGCGGAGTGCCTTACTAGGTAGCTGAGGCTGGCCACGAACCTGGATCCTCCGGTCTGAGCCTCCCAAATGCTGGGATTACAAGCGTGCGCCACCACGCCCGGCTCCAACATCTTTTTCTGATGATGCCAAATAATCACCTTGCAGAATATTTTTGAAATTCCAAAAGTGTGATTTTATTGTGAGATAATCAGCCTCCCATGAGTAGATAACGTGAAAGAAATGAAAATGCTGTCTTTCTCTCTCTTCTCCCCTCCCGCTCTGCCTTCATTTACTTCTCAACTTCTTTTGAATTTGAATTTGAGAAAGCTGTTCCTCTGCTTCGAAACATTATCCTCATTCTCCAAGGCAAGGCTCCTCATTGCTTTCTTGCCTCTCTTTTCCCTGGGAAGAGGAAAAGCTTCTCTTTCAGTGTCACACAGGACCTTGGACATGATGCTACTGTTCACCTTGCCTTGTGTTAGGGCTGAGTTGGGTGTTTTTGACCAGCCCACTGCAGGGACCACATTCTGCTCAGTTTTATGTTCCCAGAGTTCACCCCAGACACTAGAACAAAGCTGGTCCTTCACATATGCCAATTTCTGTTTTCTTGGTGATGTCATGATTTTCAGAAAGCTGAGTCCTTTCTTATTACTTCACTCCTGGGAGTCCTTTTGAGAAGTGGAAAAAGAATATCTAGGAATGTTACATCCTATTCTCTCTAGATATTTTAATATGAACTGGAAATGCCAAAGTCCCTAATAAAGAGAAATCAGTAAATATTAAGTTAAATGAAACAAACATTAATATTTAAAGCTACAAAAGCTGTTATTTGTTAGATTTATTCCCCATTTTTTATCAATAAGCTTTCAAAAACAATGTTAACTCATTGGTCAATCGTAAGCTACAGCTAAGTTTTTGATAAAGTATCTTTTTTATTATAGAAAATATTTTTTCTTTACTTGGACATAACATTTCCCTTGGGGATAAGAAAGGGCACGGTGGCAGTTAAATCTTCCCGTTATGAAAAAGGAATAAATAAATACATAACTATTTTGAAAGGCATTCATGTCTAGACTACAAAGAACAGCCATTCTTAGGAAACAATATACATGTAATTGATTTTCAAAGTTCGCATTTGCATATTTCCATAAAGTCCTATAACATAAAAATAATCAAATAGAAAGCCTTTGGAAAAATCTATACTTAGTATTATTGATAGAGTCTTACAAAAAGTTAGATAATAAAGAGGAGAGCTAGAGGTTAGTGACTAAGCCTGCAAACTTTGTCTTCGATGGGCAGCCTGCTGACAGCCTGCCAATTGATGAGCATAGACATTTAAAAGGAATCTGCTGTAGGTAAGAGAGAGCATAAGAAGCCACATCAGTTTAGTATTCAATGCTCTGTGGTCCATTTTCTCCCAAAAAGTTGCTGATTGGAGAATGCTGCTTTGGTGGCTAAGCAAAAGGAAGATTGCCTGTAAGCGATTCTTGAGAGTGAGACTATTCCATCTGTCTATCCCTTGTGTTGTAAGACAGATCCTTTATTTGATTAGGTGTGTTTTAGTGCTGCAAAGGAATCATATTCTATTACGGTAGCAGACAATGAGCAGAAACAGGATATATAGAGAGACAATACTGATATTCTTTGGGTGTCAGGGTAGAGACCAGATTTCTTTAAAAATAACCAAGCAACAAAGATCAGCTGAAGAAGCTGTACGGATACTGAGGTGGTCTGAAGTCAGTTATTACTTGCATGGGAGGGGGGGACAAGAAGAAGGAAGGACCCTAAGTGGGAGCAAATCTCTTCAATACACAGGTTAGAAGGATGGGAAACTAATCAGATAAAGACAGTGATAGACCTTCATTCTGGAACATCACTCTATGTGAGACAATTTTTCATTCCTTCTGAATTTCCAGATAATTACTTCATATGCTACCTTGTAGTATATGTGCACACAATTTTTACTTCTTTGCATAAAGCTTAACATAACTACAAAGTATGAATTTCTGTGGTTGGACATTACAACATCTCCCCAGAAAACTGATCTGCTTAAAGGACTGGCAGACTTTATTCTAGGGGTCCTGGGTTGCTGTAATTTTATGGACCTCAAGAGCATATTTTTCATCTCAAACAATCTAGAAACTTTTCCACTTTTTCCAGAGTTTATTTGGTCCAAGGATATTTATAAAGTTATTCTTAACAAAGTGACCATTTGTTAAAATTATGAAAACTTTCCTATAGTTCACTAGGTTCTGGGATATTGCAATCAATACAACAGACAAAAATCTGTCTTCATGCTTTCAAATGGCTATCATGAAATAGTTATTTCCTATGTACTTAGGACTGTTAATGTTAATGTTTTGTCAATTTCTCTATTTCTAACTGGAAATAAAGCAAACAGTATGCAAATCAGTTCATAGAACTGTTGTAAAACTTCTTGGAAATGTTGAGGAAAGACAGAATAGTAACAGATTGCAGAAATATTATTTTGCTAGGTGATGTGATAGCAGATGATTATACATTCTCAAACAAACCTAGGAAATAGATTTTTTATTAGTTCTGTTTCACCAGAAAGAAAACTAGGGTTTAAAAAGAGGCTAGATAACTCACAAGAATAGCTACAATAAAAAAGATGGATAATACTAAGTGTCAACAGGATGCAGAGAAATATTGCTAGTGGGAACTTTCCAAAGTAGTGTAGCTACTTTGGAAAACAATTTGACAGACCCTTTAAATGTTAAACATAAACTTTCCATATGATCTAGTGATTCTATTTCTAGATATATACCCAAGAGAATTGAAAATGTATGTCCATATAAAAAAACTTGCACATGAATCTTCATAACATTATAATAGCCAAAATATGGAAACAATCCAAATATCCATAAATATATGAAGAAAATCTGGTATATTCAAATAATGGAATATTACTCAGCCATAAAAAGGCATGAGATACTGAAATATCCTACAACATAGATAAATCTGGAAAACCTTTTGCTAAGTGAAAGAAGTCAAATACAAAAAGCCACATATTGCATGATGTATATGAAATTTCTAGAAATGGCAAATCATATGAAACAAAACATTGTTCCGTGGTTGGTTGCCAGGGGCTGAGGGGAGTGACTGCTAATTGGCAAAGTTGGTTTTTTGTGTGTGTGTGTGGGGGGCGGTGTGTATGTGTGATGGAAATGTTCTGGAATCACATAGAGGTGATGGTTGCCCAATATTGTGAATGTGCCAAAACCCAATGAATTTTATACTATAAAAGGATAAATTTTATGGTATGCCAATTGCATCCCAGTAAAGATGTTATTTTTAAAACTCTGTCATTTGGATATTATCTTTATCATCTTTATTCACTCATTGATACACTATCTATAGGAAGCAACAAGATAACAATTGGAGTTACTCAAGATCCTGAGTTATTGTGAAGTCAGCTTTTAATTTTTGTGTTTTGAATAGCAAGCTCAGCTGGCACTCAAATCCAGATTCACTTCTTACTAGCTGTGTGACTTTGTGCAGGATACTTAACCTTTCTGTACCTATGTTTGCGATTGTAAAATTGGAGTGATAATAAATTTGTCTGTGTTTTAAGGGAATGTGAGGGCTTATAAAGGGCTCAAAAATATCGACAAATATTATAGTACTGATTTGCCCACATATGGAGTTATAAAGATCAAATGATATCGAAGGTAGATTGCCAGAGAAACAGCAAACCAGTGGATGCATATTATTCATTTTACCCATTCATTTTTTGATATTTAATAAATGCCACAACTTATGCCCCAAACTGAGAAAACTATGAATGTGAGGCAGTGCTTGCATTAACAAACTTGCACCTAACGGAGGATAAAGGCACCTTGTAAAAAATGTTCATACAGTATTTCTGGGTCAAGAAATATTTCTCAATGTTGTCACAAAGAACGGGATGAGAAATATTTGGATTATGTAAGTTAAATAGACACTTAGAAGCTTACAGCTTAGTAATGGAACTATATGGCATCTATAAAAATGACATGATAGAAACCATAAAAACATTCAGACAAAGTGCTGGTGGCATTTAAGGAGGCATTGCTTACAGCCAAGGGATCAGGAAGCTGTTATTAGAAGACGGATATTGAAGTTGGGGCCTTGTGAAGGCTACATAGAACTTTTAAGATTTATTGATTATTTAGTTTTCCTTGTGATCATATTGGAGAGAGAGAGAGAGAGAGACTGACTTTGGATGGAGAGCCAGGGCTTATTGCCTTTATTGCCTGGTGGGTTTCTCTGTAAGGTGACTGTGTGGAAATGGCTAGTCGACTGGGGATCCTTCTGATAGCTGCAGGTCTTCTCTGTTGTTATAGTTACTTTCACCAGGGGAAGGGGGAAAATCTTCCAGTCTCTTGCCTGGATGTGAGAGCCTGGCTTCTAGGGTGAAGGAGCTTAGCAGACAGAGTTGGCTGAGACCACTCAGGAGAGCAACGTCTTTACCCTCCCCTCTGTTCAGTCCCTTGCTTTCTTCTTGCCTTTGCTGTGCTTGGTTTCAGCTCTTGTATGTCTCTGGTTCAGTGTTTCTGGAGAGTAATAGCAGTGGATACTGTTTCCCATTGTCTGGACACAAGTGGTGGCCACAAGTTTCCCATTCTCTTGTTATTCCATCAACAGTAATCTAGGTACTGTTGTAAGGGGTTTTGCAGATGGATCAGCTGACTTTAAAACAGAGAGATTGTTCTAGAGTATCTGTGTGGGTACCATGTAATCATATGAACCCATAAGAAAAGAAGAGGAATGCTCAAGTGAAAGGCAGAAGAGGAGACAAGAAATTTGACAAAAGGGAATTTAGAGATCAGACTGAAAAATACTCCCTCCTTTGCCAGTTTGAATATAAAGAGGGCAGGTGATGAAGAATTCAGGACGCTTCTCAGAGTTAAGGTAGTTTCCAGATGGTAGCCTGCAAGGGGATGGGGCCACAGTCCTACAGCCACAAGAAACTAAATTCTATCAAAAATCTTAATGATTTTGGATGCAGATTTTCCTGAGTCTCTTACTGCATCTAGGCAGTTGATGCTTTGATTTTTCAGAATAGATTTGTGAACTCCAGAATAGAAAAATCAGTTGAGTAAACCTGGACATATAACCAACATAACTGTGATATAATAAATAAATGTGCTAAATTTGTGTAAAGTTATTATAGTAGCAACAGAAAGTCAACCCAGTAACAAACTCTTTATGTTCTGCTGGCCTGGGTAAGGGGTGTAGTTTTCAGAGGTACTCAGCACCTCTAATTCCCAAGCCATTAGGAAGTTTTGCAGAGAAATCTGGCTTGTCTCTGGTTGCCCTCTGCTTTTCAGATGTGTACATTTCAGCATTTCTTTCTTTTGCACACTAGTTCCTACTCACATCTCATTTCCATCTGGGAAAGAATAAATGTGCCCCTCTCCCCCATCCAGCACCAATCCTGCCAAATTCCTAGATTGATACCTAATCCCCAATGTGATGGAAGTAGGGGGTCCTTGGGAGATGATGAGGTCATGAGGAGGAAGCCTTAATGAATGGAATTAATGCCTCTATATAAATATCCCCAGAGCCCTGCATAGTGGTGCAGGCCAGTAATTCCAGTATTTGGGAGACTGAGGCAGGAGGATTGCAGGTTTGAGGCTAGCTTCAGTAACTGAGAGAGAGTCTGCTTTAAAATAGAAAAGATAAAAATGGCTGGGGGTTGTATCTCAGAGGTAGAATGCTCCTGTGTTCAATCCCTAGTACTAACTGCCCAAACAAACAAACAAACAAACAAACAAACAAACAGGACTCTGGAGAGCTCCCTTGCTCTTCCTCCAAGCAAGGACACACTGTGAAGAAGGCCTTCTAAGAACCAGTAAGCAGCCCTCATCAACCGGTGAATTGGCTGCTACCTTGATCTTAGACTTCTTAGGTGGCAGAACTGTTAGAGACAAATTTCTGTTGTTTATAAGCCATATTCTCTGTATGACTTTTTTTTTTTTTTAGCAGCCTGTACAAACTAAGGCACCACTTATTAAATTTTATTGACTTAGCTCATCTGCTATCACTTCCTTTCCAGTTTTCTCTGTCTTTGAGAATTTTTCTGTCTTTCTTCCTTTTTTTCAATACTGGGAATTGAACCCAAGAACACTCTACCTCCTAGCTACACTCCAAGCCCTATTTTTTTTTATTATTTATATTGAAACAGGGTCTCATTAAGTTACAGAGGGTTTTAAGTAGCAGAGGCTAGTCACAAACTTGCAATCCTCCTGTCTCAGTCTTCCAAGTACTGGGATTACAAGTGTGCACCATCATGCCCAGTGAGAATTTATTTCTTTAAAATTTTTATCTGCATGTGGTGACACATGCCTTTAATCCTAGTATTCAGAAATCTAAAACAGGAGGACTAAAAGTTTGAGCCAGCCTAAACAGCTTAGCAGAAGCCCTCAGACACTTAATGAAACCCTGTTTCTAAGTAAAAAATAAAAAATAAGGTTGAGGATGTAGCTTGTAGGTAGAATGCCCCCGGCTTCATTCCATACTTTATTTCACACACACACACACAATTCTGTACTGTCATCTCAGTGAGATTTTAGGAGCTGGGGTAGTAGTAAGGGTATGTGCATGAACTCTTTATGTAGAATTTTAATAATTATTTACATAGAATTACTCTACATAGAATTATATAACAAAAATCATTGTAATAGAAACACACGAGAGAGTAAAAGTTATAAAAAAGTTATATAATATATAAATGTTTTATAAAGAAGAAAAAACTATAAGAAAACACGAGAGAAGGAAAGCTCCTGACAGAAGCAGGAGGACTGGGTGGATGATTTTGATTAGAGATGTCCAGGAGAAGAGAACAAACTTGGTTGGAAAGGTTATAGAAGACAAACCATTGGAGACCATGAGGGCCAGAGGTTAGAAGTTTGGAATTGGTTCATTGCAATGGAAAGCCTGGAATCTTTGAATAGAAATAAGCAGAAATTTGCCTTAGGATAATTTTCCAGCTATATATAAAAGGACTAATGTGGCAAGGAGTTGAAGAGAAAAAAAGAATCGAGTGAGGAAGCTCTGACAGTAATCTGAATGAGCACGAATCTGCACTGTTGAATATGGTAGCCACCTACCACATGTGACTACTGAGCACTTGATGTGGCAGGGTAACTGAGGCATTGAATCAAATGTAAATTAAAATATTGCTACTCAATTCTGTTACCAGATAAAATTTTTCTATGTCTGGAATAACATGGCTGTGTGAAATCTAATTTTCAATGATAAATTTTATGAAACTTCACTATAGATCAGGCATTTCCAATGAAAATTGGTATCAAAACTAAAATGTGCTGTAAAAGTAAGGCACATAACAGATTTTAAATAGTTAAAAAATGCAAAATACCTCACTCATACTTTTTATAGAATTACATGTTAAAGTTTCATTATAGGAGTGTCCTGTTAGATCCAATAAATTATTGAAATTAATTTACCTTCCTTTTACAAATTTGTATAATGTGGCTACTGAAAAACTTGGAATTGCATATGTGGCTTATATGATATTTCTGTTGGATGATAGTGTTCTGAACTATTTGTGGTCATGTTTAGAAAAGAGCAAACAGAACCTAAGAAGCATTACTGAGGTAGAATAGACTGGATTGGTTGAAATTGGATGGATTCATATGTAATGGATGGAGATTTTAGGGCTCTGTCCCAAAATGTAGATGATAAAAGACCATGAATGGGGTAGAAATCTACAGTTTTATGAGGAACTTCAAGCTGGGAGAAGGGAGTCATATAAATTCCTTGGAGAAAGCATCTGAATGTTTGAGGTATATCATATTTAAAATAGTCTTAGAATTGACATTAAAAGCGATGGCAGCTAAAAAAATGGAATCCAGATATGGCACTGGAAATGGTGAAGTTCTAGCAGATTTATCAATATATGGCATAGGAAAGTTCTGAGATCCATAGAAGGGAACCAAGAAGACCCAAACAATGTACCAGAACCCACTCCACTGGGACTGAGGAACTGGGCAGCCTGCAGTACCCCAGGCAGGAACATCGGGAAAGGAGAAGCACTTTGACTTGACCAGCAGGTCGCACCTACATGCAGGGATTGGCATTACCTATCTGGATTTAGATCTTGTTGGCAAGAAAGAAGTGTGAACAGATTAGCAATTATGCATGGGTGTGGAAAGGACATTAATTTCAAGGATCAATGTATTATAGAAAGAGAGGTAACTAGAGACTTTTAATAGAAAGTCTTGGAATTGGCTGTAGAATTGATGAGGGAATCTGTGGATTCAGTAGTGAAAATCTAGGGAGAACCAAAATAGGCAGTGGTAAATGGGGAGGAGTGATTGCTATTTTGGAGAAGAGGAAATGCAGGAGGGAGGATGGGAGGATTGTTACCTGGTTGGTGATGACACAATACAGAGGGGAAAAAACAACAACAACAACAAGAGGAATAGTAGAACAGGGTGGCAGACAAAGGATTCTATTTATTTATTTTTCTCCTTTGTGGTTCTGGGGATTGAACCCAGGTGCATTCTACCTCCGAGCTATACCCCCAACCCTTTGTATTTTGAAACTGGGTCTTGCTAAGTTGTGAAGGCTGGCCTTGGACCTGTGATTCCCCATTTCAGCCTCTCAAGTGCTGGGATTACAGGCATGCACCACCACACCTGGCTATTTACTTCATATAGAATTTACTTGTTGGTGTTTGAGAACTTGAACACGTCATACCAGAATATGTGATTCTTGTCAGTGTTGGAGACACAAAGCTGAGAATATTTTTCCTATGAAAAATGGTTTATGGTGGTATTGCCAAGGTTGAAGATAATGAAAGAAGAGGCCAAACCAAATTATTTTGGGAAACCACTAGTTAGGGAATGGGAGAATGCAAATATGTAAAGTGTCTTACTATGGTTTTTTTCAGATGCTTTGCCTCCACTGTGATTAGAATGGTAATCATTAGTAAGAAATGAGATATGGCTGCCAAGTGATCAAAATGTTCTTGTTGGCTCATTGATGTATTCTTTCTCTAATAATAAACAGGAAACGTAGATATTAATTTGGAAAGTAAAAGTGGAAATATACGACGATAGAAAACAGAATGAGATGGCTTTAAGAATGTTTTTCACCGGGTATGTGGGCCTAGTGAGTCACAGATTTCTATTAAATGGAAGAACTTTTAAAGTATTGGCGTATGTTCTTTATCAGTCAGATAGAGAAACTTAAAGCCATGTTTTTAAAAGAGCATACAATGCCTTTATCCAATTCTACTTTTTCTAGATTCTAGGAGTGATACTACTTTTTGTTTGTAATGACTAGGTAAAAGTGCCCATTATTTCAGCAGACTTTCATGCATGTTATAAATCACTTAACATTGATTATCTCTTTATTGGCATATGAGGAAGCCACTGATTTCATCAAAACTAATAACATTATATGATGGCTGTGGTTGGGAAGGATTCCTGTAGGCATTTCATTTCATTCTTGAGGGTTAGGACTGACCTTTGTCCTCTTCATCACAAACGTATGTTGATTTGGCCAGGAAAGCCCCTGCTATGCAGTGTAACAAAACCCTTCTGGCTTACAAACAGAGTAACTATTGTGGAAAATGTTCATCTTGATTCTGCTCCATATCACCCCCCACTCTGGGACCTGGGCTGATGGACCATACTATACCTGGATTATTGCCGGTTGTCATGGTAGAAGGAAAAAGAGTACACCGGGAATACACCCATATTGGCACTTGATGGTTCCAGTGGAAGAGTAATAACTCATATGGCTTCATCTAAGTTTACTAATGTGAGAATCTTCACAAGGGAAGGGCGGCCAATATTGGTGAGTATATTAGAGATAGTCATTTGGAATTTCCTCTGGAATTTATGTGTGCTGAATCTGTTTGATTATACATTTTAGCCAATAAAAAAGTGGTTCGATACATCATGGTGAACCAGTGTGATGTTTTGCCCAGGACAGAGATGACAGAGTTCCTTTCAGACTATATTTTGGTGGAGAGGGAGGAACACTGTTATGGCAAGAGGATGTGTGTGAACTGTTATGAACCAATGCAAATGAGAACTTCTTTAGGTCATCCTTTCTTGATGGTATTATAGACAGCACATTCACTGACATTTGGCACATACTAGTACCACAGGCCATGTTGGTCTGTTCTCACATCTGGCAGAGCATCTGTAATTAGGGCTACCACTTGGTTTAATTTTATGGTGGCCTCCAGTCATTGGCCATGAGCTCTTGGGTTTATGCAAGGGCTATCTTGTGCATTTAAAATTTTTTTCGAGGATGGTACTAATTTCTGATATTTTACCTTATGTTTGGTATGGCCTCTTTTTTAATATACTTTTATTGGTGCATTATAGTCTCTTATAATGTAGTTCAGAGTGATAGTGACATACATGCACATTGCACTTGGTGAGCTCTCCCCTGGTTCCTTCCCCATTTCTCCTCTTCCCCATGCAGGATATTGAGATTGGCATTGGTATTCTCACATTTATGCATAGTATCAAGGGAAGTGATTCCTTCATTGATTCTCCCTCTCCCCCATCCCCCTTTCTCTGGCTCCACTGGAGTTTATCCTCCATTATCTGAAGTTTCTCTGGTAACCCCATTATTCCCTAGCTTCCGCATATGAGAGAAAACATATGATCTTTCACTTTTTGTGACGGGCTAATCTCACGTAATGTAATGTTCTCCAGGTCCATCCATTTTCCGGCAAATGGCATAATTTTGCTTTTCTTTATTGCTGAGTAGAATTACATTGTGTGGATATCCCATAATTTTGTAGTCCATTCATCTGTTAATTGTCTTGGGAGGATATTTTATAAGGGGTCCATAATTTAGCTAGGTTGGTTTCATAATTTGGTTACTGTGAATTGTGCTGCTATAAACATGGATTTGCATATATTACTAGAACATTGTGATTTCAGTCCACTTGGGAAGATACTCAGGAGTGGTATAGCTGGATCATATGGTAGATCCATTCCCAATTTTCTGAGGAATCTCCACACTGATCTCCATAGTGGCTGTACTAATTTGCAATTCCACCAACAGTGTAGAAGAGTTCCTGTTTCCCCACATCCTCACCAGCATTTATTGTTGTTTGACTTCTTGAGATTGTACTACTTCTGATATGCTGTCTTGGCTGATGAAAGGGCACTGTTTTAAGATTTAGACATTCATAGCATGATGAGTTTTACACTGCCTCATATTATGGAAATTGTGGAATGGCTAAGTGTATCATCCCAGTTATGCATTTAGATACTAAAGAAATGGTAACAGACTGAATTCTTAGAACTATTGGACCTACTGTGATGTAAACATGAACATTTATACCCTGTCTTTATCTTCATTTTAATGATGGGTCACGATGACATTTTAGTGCTGAGATGTTTGTCAATTATGACTCAGAATCTGTATCCAGCAGTTTTCGAAGGAACTGGATATTTTCTTCCTCCAAACGGTTTATCTTATGAATGTCTGTAAGTTGCTTTGTGGAAGGATTTTGGGAATCTTAATCCCACACGCTTTCTATGGTGTTGCAGGGTAATTCTTTAATGAGTTCCAATTTCTCTTTTTGTTCATGGTTCTGGATCTGACTCAGGTCTGGGAAGTGGAAGAGGGATCATGATTTTCCAATGCAGTGGTTGCTCATACGCTCATGACCATTTTTGCTTATGTAAAGCATGCTATGCTTTGTTGGTGGCTCTGCTTATCTTGCATAGGAATGCGATGGTCTATTAGCTCTTCTTGTTACCATCCCAGCTTCTGCCTGTGATAGTAATGATAACTGTCCTCTCTCTGATGGTTAAGGGTGATATCTGGCCTCTGATATTTCAGAACAGCATCATCTCCATTACCTCACTGGCAGTAGGGATACCTGTTCCATAGCAATACCTCCTACATTGCACCTCGGCTGCAGAGCACAGATGTTTCTGGGATTTTCAGCACGCCACTGTCCCCCTCAATAAGGCATTTCTTATTGATCCAGTGAAGCAGCTGTTGATTTTTTCCCTCCCCCAGGGTCATCATAATACATTCTTTTTAGCCCATTGCTCTAGGCCTACTGACCCTTTATAAAATATCCTGCCAAGACACTTCTGGCACCTTTGTATCACTTACTCCATGTCCAACAGTCTCTAGGTAGCCATCCCAGCAACATGGGAGGACCATCTTCATGTGTGATGATAAAGTAGTAGTTAGAACTGGATCTGCATCAGAATTTTCTGGAGGGATTGTTGGACCACAAATGGCTATTCATTACTCCTGTTTCTGATTTACAAGTCTGGAATGGGGCCTGAAATACTGCATTTTTAACAAGTGTCCTTGTGCTGCTGTTGGTCCAGACACAATACTTCGAAGAGCATTTGGCTAGAACATAGTCATCTTATATTTACTTTGACCAAGCCAAATCTGTCTGTCATTGGACTCAGTCTTCTCTACATGCTTTGCAATGCTGCTGACACAAATGGGCAGCATTTTATGAAGAGCATATGGTAAACATGTTTTACAATACATTTTTGCTTGTTTATTTAGAATATCACTATGTTGAAGTTTAATACTTGCTTTGTGGTAAGTGAAGATTCCTTTTGCTTCCCACCCCTCAATCCTGAGGTTTTTTTTTTTTTCTCAGACAAAGTAGATGAGTGAAATGTTCATTTCTGTGATTCTCCAAATTTGTTCTGATTGGATACAGACTGTATTACACATTTAATGGAAGAATTAGGCCCTTGATACACATCCTAGCCATTCACGTTTTAAAAAGCATAAGCCAGATATCATCTTACCATTTTCTAAATCATACTTTTGCTATATGCTGAATTTTAAATGTAATATTTCAGTCACTGAATGAATTCCAGGATAATAAAATGAGCCAGAATATAGTCTTTGAAGAAGACTGACAGTATGAAATTTTCTGTCCAATAAATATTCATAATTGGCTCCTCACCTTGGCTTACCACTCCCTCCTCCTAAATCAGCTTGTCTAGTTGCAGGCTACCAAAGATCAACTGTGAATTTTAGATGTTCAGCAAGCTGTCAGATGTTGCTTAGACGTTTCCAAGGAAACAGCTTTGCTTATCAGTGATTGTCTCCACAGAAGGACCAACTTTAAATACATTACTCCCTATATATAGAACCAATCATCAAGGGTACTTGTACCACTGAAAACCCTACAAACCTTACTTAAACTATACCAGAGACAAAAGTAAAAGCATCTCATATTTGCCTTCATTTAAAATATAGGTACAATGAAGTATATAATTTAGAGTCCTGCATTTTTGCTACAGATAAAGGACTTATGCTTAAAACTCTTAAAGTATTGAATAATGTGGATTAGCACAATATTTTAATTTTATTAATTTTTCCTGCATCATGACATTCCTTTAATCAAGATTATTTAAAAATATTGTATTTGGCACATTGTGATATAATATAATATAATATAATATTGTATATTATAGGTGATCTCACATGTGAATCATTTGCAAGTATCAAACCTGAAAGCCCAGGGTAAATTTGGACCATAATTCATAAAGCGTTAAATTTTAGCAATACTTGAGAACCTATCATATATAATGTTTAAAATTTTCCATGTGGAAGACAATTAAATGTTTTTAGAGAAATGATAACTAAATTAAATATATGCCTCTGACAGTATAGGTATACTGTCATCACAGCCCCACAAATCTACAGTAAGCACATTTTCATGGCAGGATTCTGACCAACAATTACAAGTTGTCCCTACGAGGTTTCATGGGTGGTCTGTTTCTGTCTAAATTCATTGTGGTAAGTGTATACATCTCTCCTACAGAGCTAAGAATGAATTTGCATAAAATACTCTTCAGCAGATTGTTGGTTGGATAATCTTTAAAATAACTCCTTGTTTTAAGGTCTTTAAATTTCTTTACCTTTTTTTTCTTTTTTAGTGAGCTATACACTAATAAACAAGTAAAAGGACAGAGAAGCAAGTGGTACCACTTTGGAAAGATATTTTTGAATTAATTTTGTTTGCCTTTTAATTGAGTCTGTTTAAGTCAGCATTCTTACCACTGTGATACAAAATCTCTGAAAAGCACATAAAACTTGAAGGAAGGAAGATTTATTTGCTTATGGATTTGGAATATATATGCCAGCTGTTAAGCAGGAGTCAGGATGATGGGTCCTTAGGGCATGACTGCAGGGAACAGAGAGAGAAAGGTCAGAGGCAGGGTTAGAGTGAAGCTGTAGCTGAGTAGGGCCAGATACACACACACACACACACACACACACACACACACACACACACACACACACACACACACACACTACTCAGTACTCAGCAACACCCCCAGGGATCTACCTCCATGCATGGCTTCCTCCAGAGCATGAGATCCTAATGAAAACTAGCCTAATATTTATAATTTTCAGAAGCTTTCAAAACAGAAAGATAAACCAGTTAATATATGAGAAACAGAACAATAAATGAGTACAAAACTCAAAGCTATGCTGCTTGCTTTAGAAGACACTAGTGAGTCTTATAAAGAAAGCTTCATGAAAGATGAAACCCAAGTTGAGCCTTGAAGAAAATGTAGAATATTTTCAAGATATATGTGTAATAATGGGAATATAAAAAATGCAGACTCATAAGTTTGATCCTAATACCTTTTTAATAATAGATACTTCTTTTAGAAATTTATTCAGAAGAAATAATTGGAAAGGCAAGTGTAGTTGTATGTATATGTTGGCTCATTACACCTGTGTTTAATGAGGCTCAATAGGGGATTTATAATTATTAAGATATGATATTAACATTCAATTGGAATATTAGGCAATAGATAGGGGATAATATAGACCATTATTTCTGTGAATTGAGTGAAAATAGCAGGTTACAGAAGATTAAGATGCTGTTGCTTGTTTCTTTTTAGTTGTCTTTGAATACTTTACTCTGAATGATGAATACCTTTTCTTAATAATAACCACTCTTATTATTACTGCTATTAGTATCCTACACAACCTATATTGCAAGCACTTTATATTCAATTTTATGTATATCATTTTTTTTTTTTGCGGTACTAGGGATTGAACTCGGGGGCATTCTACCTCCAAGCTATACCCCCAGCCCTATTTTTTATTCTTTATTTTGAAACCAGGTTTCACTAAGTTGCGGAGTACCTCACTAGGTAGCTGAGGCTGGCCGCGAACCCGATCCTCCGGTCTCAGCCTCCCGAATGCTGGGATTACAAGCTTGCGCCACCACACCCGGCAAATTTTATGTATATCATTTAAAAAGCCTCATGAAGAATCTGGGATGAATATTAATTTATAGATACATAAGTTGAGAAGTTAAGCAACTTGCTCAAGTTTGCACAATTATTTGTTATCAAAGTAAGGCTGAAACTTGAGATTGTCTGGGTATAAATAAAATCAATCTCTTTTACAAGTTAAGGTGTTCTATCTTTTTCTAAGATGTTCTACTTTTATCTTCTTATTTATTTATTATGGAAATTCTATGAGATAGACCAAGAAAATATCATTTATCTGCTTAGATATGGTCCACTTTTCCATTTATACATCTTCTATATGGAGGGACATAAATTTTCGTTATGCTGCCTTTTTCTTTTCTTGACCATTTACTACTCTCTCTGAGATGGAGCAAGACTCCTGTTTGTTGAGTTTGGGAGAGAATCTGGGTGGGAAAGCCCCACCTCATCCTCCATCTCCCCTTAGAAATTCAAACTCTTGTAGAAGGATGTATTTAATTCTACTTCATGCTATAAGTTTTACAGCAGCAGCAGGCAATAGTTTCCTAAACTTTCTTTCTGTATCCTTCTACTCAGCCCATTTTTTGTTCATTTTTGTTCACATTCTGTGAACAAAATTCAGAGTGGTGAAAGGACATATCAGATCATGTCACTTGCATACTTAAAACCTTTTGGGAGCTACTCATTATTCTTAGGAAAAGACATAAATCATGTCTTATGATGTTCCCCAAGGGCCTCTTGTGATTAAAGGCTGGGTTCTCAGGGTGGCATTGTTGGGAGGTGGTAGAACCTTTAGAAGATGAGGCCCATTGGGAGGTCATTAGGTCACTGGGGGTGGTGCCATTGAAAGGGATTGTAGGACCTCACTATTTCTCTCTGACTTTCTGTTTTGAAACATAAACTCTTTCCCCTGCCACACACATCTCCACCATGCAATGACTACAGCCAAGGTGGCCTTTGCCAGAACCTAGCAAGTGCAGGCATCATGTCCTTGAACCTCCCAAACTATAAGCTCAATAAACATTTTTCTCTTTGTAAATTTAGCTGCATTGAGTAGTTTGTTATAGTGATGCAAAACTGACTAATAACAAAATTCTGAAACTAGTATAATCTAGCCCTTTCCTACATCTCTCAGCTCAATTTGTGTTTCTCCGTATCTTTCACTCTAGGTTATAGCCACACTAACCCTCTTTCAAATCCTCCAAACAACTGGAATATTTTTGCTTCTCGACTTCTGCACAGTGTATATCCAGTTCCCTTCACCAGAAGTCTCTCCCTTTCTTCACCCAGAAACATCAATAAATCTTTCAGGTCTCAGCTTAAATGTGATTACCACAGGAAAGTATTTCCTTATATCTCAATGTATAAAAAAATTATACTCATATAAATCACTTATCAGAGTCTTAACAAAGCAATTAATTTTTCAGTTAATGGCTTAATGCTATTAATATGAATGCTTTTGTAGCTACAAGGTAAGTTGTAGGAAGGCAAGGATTATGTCTGTTTTATTCATACTATGTCTTTTATAAGCCGGGCGTGATGGCACACACTTGTAATCCCAGCATTCGGGAGGCTGAGACCGGAGGATCCGGGTTCGCGGCCAGCCTCAGCTACCTAGTGAGGCACTCTGCAACTTAGTGAGACCCTGTTTCAAAATAAAGAATAAAAAAAAATAGGGCTGGGGGTGTAGCTCAGAGGTAGAATGCCCCTGAGTTCAATCCCCAGTACCGCAAAAACAAACAAACAAACAAACAAAAACATACTATGTCTTTTATCGAATTAATAAAGGAATGGAAGATATGACACCTAAGTTGAGCTTTGAGTATAATGTAGGGGCTTAACTTCTTATCTATCATTTGTGTATCTATGTATATATGTATCGTCTATGTATCTATCTATCATCTATCATCTTCTCTTCCTTCTTTCTTTCTCTAGAGCTGGGAGTTGAACTCAGCATCTTGCACGTGCTAGGAAAATGCTCTACCACTGAGTTTTATCCCCAGCCCAAGAAGTTTCTCTTTATTGATGGTAAAAAGGCACTAAAAAGTTATTTAAGGAATATCTAGGGATTATTTTTTTTACATTTCAAAGAAAAGGAGACACTAAGATTCTGAAAGTGGAGCTCAAGCATCTGATTTACAATTTGTTTAGAGTCTCAATGGAACGTTGCCAGGGCAGCTCAGGAAGTGTGCAAGCAAAGACTGATGTCAGCTTGTATGGGATTGTGTAGAGGGAATTCTCATTTGATTTGGAAAATGAGCTATATGAACACCAATATCTCTTCTACCTCAGGTAACTCTTTCTCAGGAATTCCCAGGAAGAGTCAGAAAGCCGTCTTGTGTTTCTTGTTTGGAAAAAATAGTGCCCTAAATTCAGAAGGGAAAGTGGCTCTTCATGGTATATTTGAATAGTTTTGGGTTGATATGCCATGGGAACTATCTGTCACATCTGGTTACAAAATGCATGTGATGCATTAGATTTAATCAAAGGCGATATGTCAGAGATTCTGCCTGGGGAGTTTGCTAATGATGATATGTTATTTTTCTCTTTGAAGCCATCTGACAAATCTTGGGATCATAGAGTAATATTTGCTACTTTTACCTTAATTTAAAAAAAATGAGTTGTTATCATCACACTTGCTTTTTCATATGCAAAATATGAAAACACTAAGGATATGAATAGTGGCAAGATGGAGGATGATCCTACATGTGCAAGGATTCAAGACATATTCACAACAGAAATCTTTAAGAAAATGCTGGGAGCCGGGCGTGGTGGCACACGCTGGTAATCCCAGCATTCGGGAGGCTGAGACCAGAGGATCCGGGTTCGCGGCCAGCCTCAGCTACCTAGTGAGGCACTCCACAACTTAGTGAGACTCGGTTTCAAAATAAAGAATAAAAATAGGGCTGGGGGTATAGCTCGGAGGTAGAATGCCCCTGAGTTCAATCCCTAGTACCACAAAAAAAAAAAAAAAATGCTGGAAAACTTCAAGAACATGTTTTACCATGAACAATATCATAATGTGAGATTGCTAATGCAGCCCTATCTATAAGTTTAGAGGGTGCTTCTTTTAGAATGATGCATTCCAAAAGCCCATATGGGATGAATTTCAGTGAATTTGATAAAGTAGCATAATTAAATTTTCCAAAATTAGAGTTTAATAATTGGGTGACTCCAAATAGAACCTATTCTATAAAAAAGAGACTATTGTCTCCCCACATTTATTTAATGTGTTTGTATATCTGGGTATGTATGGATCTTGTAAAGCAGCTCATAATGTCTGAGGTTGCAGAAGAAGGAGGCCCTCTCTGGCCTCCATTTTGTAATGGAGCTGGCTCACCTGGTATACTGAATGTGTGTATCAACAACATCAAATATCAATAAAGTCTGCTCTGGAGGAATATTCAAATGATGTATTTAACTCTGGGATTCATAAAAAATAACAAATAGATTAGTGATAAAAGCTAAAGTCACATAATGGTTAGAGTCTTTTCAAAAAGTATTGAGTGATTTTGATCATCACTATTTCCTACCCACTAACTCAGAAGTTGAATCCTGTATTTAGGAGTCATTAGGTTGGTGTTGGAGTTCTTGTCTTTCAACAAATTAGTTATGTTTTTCTCTCCCATTTTATTTCTATTAATTTATGAAATAAATATTTAATAAACATGGTTGTAGCCTGAATCATGTCCCTCTAAAATTCTACTGAAGTCCTAACCTCCAAAACATCAGAAAGTATTGGGCAGTAGGATCTTTAAAGAGATAATGAAGATTAAACAAGGTGATTTGGTTGTGCCAGGGTCCAATATGACTGGTCCTGTTATTAGAATAACAGATTAGGATACAAACACAGAGGAAAGACCTTGCGCAGTCAAAGGGAGAAGATGACAATCTGCAGGTCAAGCAAAAAATCTCAAAATGAAACCAACCTTACAATACCTTAATCATGGACTTCTATCCTCCAGAAGCATGAAAAAAAAAGAATTTCCATTGTTGAAGCCACCAAGTCTGGTATAGTTTGTTATGGCTACCCTAGCAACAAATGCAGACACAATTATATACATGTTAGATATTACACAATCCTTCAATATAGTTTCTCACAATTTTAGCATGCATGTGAATAACCTAGATGAACTTTAAAAATAGAGATTTCAGAATTCCATCACCAGAGAGTCTGAGTCAATGAGTTTGGAGTGGGGGGGGCATGAATTTCCATATCCAACCAACTCCCAGAAGGTAATATGATGCTCCTAGTAGGACGGTACTTTGAGTAGCACTGCCTTCATAAATGCAACTGTCTTTCAGAAGGCTAATAAATGAAGCTTCATCAGTCATTTAGTCACAATTGTCAATTTTCCAGGAATTTCATAATCCCATTGTAAAAGACAGTCATCCTTAGAATTGGCCATAGTGGGAGTATTTACATCACAGAAATTGGCAGATGCTACAGAACAGGACTGTCATTGCTGGAGAGCCAGCTTCAAACCATTTACTAACACACCACTGTCTGGAAGTAAATGAATTTAGATTGCTTTTCAAAATCTGGAGGGTAGAGAAGAGCTGAATACATAGCATGGTAGAGGATTCCCTAAAGTGAGAAAGACATAGAGAAAGGAGGGAAAGGAAGCATAAAACAGCTAAATAATTATGTCAATGAGCTCAAAGAACTGGAACTTGCCAATTTTATTATTGCATTAGTAACCAGACCTCTTTCAACCAGATGCGTGAAAAAAAAAAATAGGCAACTGAAGCTTGAATCACTGTCCTGCTGATCACTAGCTGTTTGGCTATATTACTTAAACTTGAAACCCCAAATCTCCTTTCTTATATAAAATTTTAGTTTAAACATCCCTAAGTTTATTTTATTTTTAATTGACATGTAATAATTGACATATGATCACACTAGGGTATTTAGCATATCCATCATCTCTAACATTAATCATTTATTGTGGTGGAAATAATTAGATTGTACTGAATTAACTTGAGCTGCCTCTTCCATCTCTCAGATTGTACATTTCCTAGTGTGGGAGCCTATTGAAGTGTCTGATGCTGTGCCTCAACTTTTCACTCACTTCAAGATTGTTATTTTTTTTCTTTTTATACTAAAAATTCTTTGGAGTAATGATGGTATAAATAGGCTGATGGGAACATGAATCTGTCTTAGTTGCTTCTTGGGTGGTTGTGAAGATTAAATAAAATTGTTTACTAGAGGAGGTTTACAAACTCTACTGTGTACTTGAAATAAATATGAGTTTGTGAGTTGGAGGACTGGTAGGGAAAACTGTGATTTCTATAGTACTATACTGGTTAATGTGACTGCTCTTGGTATATTATTCTATACCTGCAAGAAATAGAGAAGTGAGCTTTAATGGCTTACTTGAAGCAGGAAAATTATACAGAAATATTTTTCTTTATGGAGTTAAAATATGCTCATATTCACATGTCATCATTTGCATTAATTTCTGTATTATTCATTCATAAGCAAATATCTATTGGGCTTCTACCATGTGATAGCTTTGAGTTAGATGCTAGGGAGGGTAAATAAATAGGGCAGATACATTTCCTATTTGCAGGCTATATTTAAGTGTAAAGAAAGTTAAAACTAAATGGCATTTAAAAATTATAGTATTTTATTGGAAAAACAGTTTATTACTTCTTAGGATTATTTATACCTGTTACCCACTCCCCAAATGTGGTTTCTTAAAGAAGATGCTGTTATTTGGAGAAAGTTGGTGAGATAATTACTACTTGAGTATGTGGTAGTAGGATGGAAAATAATTACATATATTAGACTAATTGTAGTAGCTGTGGAGGCATTACAATTAATCTTGTTTAAATCTAAACTAGAAAGTATCTCTTTATTCAAAGAATTCACTAAGTTGTCTTCTACAAACGTGTTGGGGAGAGTGGAAAACAGCAAATACCTGGAAAATAAAAACTCCAAAAAAGTCTAGCCAAAACCACCTGAACACTTGAATCACTTTATTTCATACTGGGGGTTGAACCCAGGGGCATTCTGTCTCTGAATTACATCCCCAGCCCTATTTTTTATCTTTATTTTGAAAAAGAGTCTTGCTAGGTTGATGAGTCTCACTACTTGCTGAGGCAGTCCTTGAACCTGCAATCCTCCTCTTTCAGCCTCTCAAGAACTGGAATACAGGTATGTATCACCATGCTCAAATCATTTTATTTTATTTATTTATTTATTTTACAAGCGTGCACCATCACGCCCGACGGGCATTTTTGTTTTATTTTATTTTTGTAGTCGTGGGGATTGAACTCAGGGGTGTTCTACCTCCAAGCTTTATCCCCAGTCTGATTTTATTTTTTTATTTGGAAACAGAGTCTCACTAAGTTGCTGAGGCTGGCCTTCAACCTGCGATCCTCCTGTCTCAGCCTCCTAAGTACTAGGATTACAAGCGTGCACCACCATACCTGGCTCAGTAGGCATTTTTAGTAATTCATATACTCTGAAAGCCCATCATTTTATTTTTAATAACATGTTTTTAATAGCATATAGCCTATTTACATGTAAGATTGTTATAGATGGACATTCAAATGTCAGAATAAAGTTAAAATAGACACAATTGAAATATCATAATCAACACAAAACCAGAGTCCAAGTCTGTATTAATCATGTGTTTTTGTTTCTTTTACCTCTTGGGGCCCCAAGACTTGGGATGAGACCATCCTTCCCAGCACTATCTAGTTTTCAGAGATAGTAAACAACTTGCCTTGGAACATTCCCCTGTTGTGCCAGCCAGATGATCCAGAGCCCATCCTATGAACCACTTGCTCTAATCTGGGTCTTGTAGCTTAGGAGGCAGTATTGCTCTGCTCTAATCATCTCAGGGCCAGATATTGGACAACTAGGAACTATCCTTATACACCAGAGGCTGCCAAAATTATTCAAAATAGCTAACTCTAAACTGCTTACTTTTTTTTCTACATCTCTGCACACACACACACACACACACACACACACACACACACACACACACACACACACACTTGTACAGGCTTCCCTTTGTTCCTTCTGCCTCCTAACTAAGCCTGGTATTTCCACATGTAGCCCTCATACTATGGTACATTAGTCAGGATGGTATATTGGTCAGGGTTTTCCAGAGAAACATAACCAGTAGGATTCTCTCTCTCTGTATTGGCTCACTGGATTATGGAGATTGAGAAGTTCCACCATCTTCTGTCTGCAAGTTAGTGACACAGAAAAGCCAGTGGTGTAGTTTACAGGCCTGAGAGCTAGAGTGCCAAGAGTTTAGATTCTAATCTGAGTCTGAAGGCCTAAAAACTAGGAGCCCTAGGGGCAAGAAATGATGTCCCAACTCAAGCTGTCAGTCAGAAGGAACATAAATCCAAACTTGTTCCTCCTTTTTGTTTTATTCAGGAGCTCAAGAGATTGGATTATTCCCACCCATATTGAGGAAACCATCTGCTTACAAAAATCTTCCAATTTAAATGCTAATCTCAGAGACACATTAGACACATTAGAAATAATGTTAATCAGCTATTGGAGCACTCTGTGGCCCAATCAAGTTAACACATGGTATGTGCTCTCCTTTCGGATCTTCGAGTAATGAACTATCTTTTCAATGCAATTATCTCTTGATCTCACCATAACTGAATAAAAACAAAGTTCTGGGAATTTTGTTTTGAAAATGAAGTTACAGGAGTGGGGTTGTCTCAGGAGGAATTGAGAAAGCTGAGTGGGTTAGGAACACCTTTGGTCAAGCAGAGTAAATAACTAAATAGGAAATGATTGATCAAACAGGAACAGTCTGATAATGAACACTGAAAGATAAGTGCAATAATTAAAATAGACCTGAAAATCAGGTCTATCCAGGCACTCATCTATGCCCCATAGCTAGTAACTGCAAAACTCCTCAGCCTACATTTGCTTCAATCAAATCCTGGAGAAAAGACATTTTATTTTTATCAGCTCTTCTTAATCCTGAGTAAATTAACTGATATCACAGATCTATCTAGAAAAATTTGATAGCAGGCAGCCAATATGCACAATGTACACTGGAGCTCATAGCTCAGAGTTTGCCTTGAGTATCCGAGGAAACTTTGGACTTGGACTTTTGAGCATTGCTGGAACTGTTAAGATAGTGGGGACTCTTGCAGACTATTGAACACATTTTGCATTGCGAGATAGTCATGAGTCTTTAGGGGTTGGGGTGAAATGTTATGGTTTGAATCTAGAATGTCATCCCAAATTTCATGGGTTGAAAGCTTGGTGCCTAGTGCAGTGTTCAGAGGTAGGGTCTTTGGAAGGTTATTGGATAGTGAGGGCTCTGACCTCATCAATGTATTAATCCATTTATGGATTCATAGCTTAATGTGTTTGGGGGGAGTGGTTTTGTTATAAAACTGAAATCCCAGTATACTTTCTGTCTACCATGAAGTGAGCATCTTGCTTTACCACTTGCTTCTTCTATGATGTTCTGCTTCACCATAGACCTTGAAGCCACCAGGCCAAGTAACTATGGACTGAATCCTTGAGTCAAAATGAACCTTTCCTCCTTTGAGTTGATTTTCTCATGTATTTTGTTACCACAATGGAAATCCCACACATAGATGCAATAATTTCCTGCCCCTTCTCCCTTCCTGCTCCCACATACTCAAGTGCAGGTGCATTGCAGAAACTCACTGTGGATGAAAGCATGCTGATTCTAGTTCCCTTTAATCCCTAAACTCTACTGCCTCCTCTTTCCTTTCATCTAAAGGATGCTTAATTTTTTAAAACCAATGTCTCTTGTGAAAACTTCCCTTTGCTCACTCCCTTGTGTTTTATAGGACATAGAACATTCTTCCATCATAGTCTGTACTGGTTAATAATGGCTTAAAATAATTGCAGTTTGTCTTATGCAAAGAAATTTTTGGAAAGAGTGCATCCAGGGTCATTCAGATATGTTATTAAGAGAGCCCGGTGTGGTGGTGCATGCTAGTACTTTGGAGGCTGAGACTGGAGGATCGAAAGTTCGAGGATGACCTCAGCAAGTAGTGAGACTCTTATCAACCTAGTGAGACTCTGTTTTCAAATAAGAAATAAAACTGGACTTAGGTGTAGCTTGAAGGTAGAATGACTCTTGGTTCAATCTTTAGTACCACACACATACACAAAAGATACATTATTAAGAATGCTATGTTTTGTAATTCATTCATCAGTTGATGCTATCAATTGCCCAACTATGGCTGGTTCCATAGTTGGGCAATTGTGAATTGTGTGTCTATAAACATAGATACACATGCATTAGTATGGTAGTTTGGTTTCCATTCTTTTGGGTAGATACCCAGAAGAGGTATTGTTAGATCACATGGTAGGTTCATTCCCATTCATCTGAGGATCCCCCATACTGTTTTCCAAAGTGGTTGCACTAGGTTGCAATTCTACCAACACTGTATTAGAGTTTCCGCTTCTCCATACCCTTGCCAGAATTTGTTATTGTTTGTGTTTTTAATGACTGCCATTCTAATTGAGGTTAGTTTTGATTTGTATCTCTCTGATTGCTAATGATGTTTAACATTTTTTCATATATTTATTGACCATTTATATTTCTTCTTTTGTTAAGTGTTTATTTAGTTCACTTGCCAATTTTTTGATTGGGTTGTTTTCTTAGCAGTGAGTTTCTTGAGTTCTCTGTATATTCTAGATATTAGTCCTCTGTCGGAGGAGTAGTTGGCAAAAAAATTCCCCCCATTCTGTGGGTTCTCTGTTGAGGTTCTTGATAGTTTCCTTTGCTGAACAGAAGCTCTTCAGTTTAATGCAATCCCACATATTGATCTTTCTTTGAATTTCTTGTGCCTTTGGGGTCTTGTTGAAAAAGTTTTTACCTGTGCCTATGTGTTGAAGTATATAAACTATGGAATATGTACACAATGGAATTTACTCAGTCATAAAGAATAACAAAATCATGTCATTTTCAGGGAAATGGATGAAACTGGAAAACATTATGGTAAGTGAGATTAGTCAGTCAAAAAAGTAAAAAATCGGATGCCTTTCCTAATGTGTGGAATGTAGAGAGAAAGAGGGTCATAGGAGGGACTCTAGACAAAGAAAGATAAACCTTAGATGAGCAAAGAAGGTGACCTAACTAAAAATAATGGGAGGAGGGAAGGGAAACACTCTAATGCACATGGTGTACATTCACAAACATATCAAAGTCAATCACTAAGCCAAACGTGAGAAGGAGATGGGTAGGGAACAGGGTGGGAATTGGGGAAGGGTTAAATGAGTGCTGTGTGCATGTATACCTCTACCAGCTTATACCTCATTAAGATGTATGATTACAATGCACCAATAAAAAAAAAAGAATGCTATCTTTTTCTGTACTTCCACTTTACTATTTCTAAAGGTATGACTTATCCTCATGTTTGTTGCTTTGCAGTTGTACAATGGCTGGAATATTTCCTGACTATTTTACATTATTCAGAAAATAGGGAAAGGACAAAAGGACAAGGAGCTAGGGATATATCCTAGAGAGATTTTGATTCTGTTCAGCAATCTCTTCACGGACTCCTTCCTTTATCTCATTTATTTATGGCATATATCTGTGGGTACAGGAGTCAGGGAAAACAAGCACTTTCAGCTGGTACATTGTTACTATGATTAAAATTGAGAGTCTGTTAGTAAGGAAGACAAAGGGGGTTGAAAATAGGTAGGCATCTGGCAGTGTCTACACATTATATTTGACAGTAGTGTTTTCCAATTATATATACCAGTTTATTACTCTTGGTCCAATAGATTTGTGTCATATCTATCCATCTTCTGGGAACAGGGCTATCCCTAGCATATTGCACAAATAATAACAGTTTGCTGAATGAATGAAGTGGATCATGACTCTGACCCCAGGCATTTGTTGTTGTTTTATTGAAAGCTGAGTTTTGAAATTCTCAACTCAAATTTCATTGTGAATCACTTTATATAGTATTGAATGTCCTTTCACAGATTGAAAAAATACACAATGTCTGAAAAAAAAACTTATATAATCACTGACTTACAATTGCCAGAAGCACAACTCAGACTTTGCTCCAAAATAAATGCATTCTGCTTTGCTCTTTCAGAAAAGATCATACATGAAACAAATGGTGTTCAGGGTGAATCAGCTGGGAGATTGTAGAAAAAGGTAGAGCAAACCATCAGGCAGATATTTTCTTTGATGCTTTTGCAATTCATGAGTAGAACATGGTTGATAGGATAGAGCATGGGGATGGCTTATACTTCCTTGGGAGTTAGGTTTGTGAAGATTTTGCCTAAAGAAAAGAACAATTAGATCTCCTATTATTCTTATTATGTTAGGGAAACATTTATTTTTTTCTTCTTTTGATGTTTTTGAAAAGGTGAATCAACTGAAGAGGAAAAATTTAAATGTTGTCAAAATATCAATAGAGGTCTAGTTTTTAGTAAATATGTCTTCAGTGGTGAAATGACATGTAGAACCCCAGCCTTCATATTAGTATTTCTAAGTGGACTCAACATTTTGGAAGAAAATCTGAAATGGGTTTGAGTGAGACCAAATTTGGAAGAAAACTCAAGGTGTTTGATAAATGTCCCCTTGCCACATTCAGAAACTTCTTCTCCAGGGTACCAATGCTAACTTTTCACTTGAAACATCCTGTCTTTACTCACATATATATGTATAGTAGGGAAGTGTCCTATACACTATTTTTATATAGCCTAATATGCATTTGAATAATAATAAATCTTATCTTCATGGCCATCTCTTGAATTTTATAATGCTCTTAAAAGTTGGCTAAGAAGATATATGATGATATGTGATGAAAGTTTACTAGAAATACTTGCTCACACTTTGTTTTAGTAATTAAATTAATCACTTAATTAATTGCTATTAAACACTTGTTCACACTTAACTTTAATGATTAAAAAAACCCTCTGTCAATAACATGTTTTGTTATAATTAGGTTGCTCTTCCTATTGATGTCCAAAGACCCGATAGACACTTTGAGCCAAAATTATTTTCTGTGCAAACTGAGCACTGAAGACAGGCAGCCATAATCATATTGGGCCATTGTAGCATAAATTTCTGTTTGTGAGTTGATGTACTCACACATGTTGGCTGCTGGGTAGCATGTAACTTGTATACTCTCCACTCTGCCCTGTCTCCCGGGGGACAGATTCATCTGTACTGCATCAACCATGTTCCTTTGGTGGGAGGCTTGATGGAGAAGGGGTGGGCAGCTCTGGCAGGAGAACTAAAGGTGAGTAGGGAAAGAGAGGTTAGAGTATTTGTTCCTGTTTCCTTCCTTCTGTAGTTCCAGTCTGACAGTTGCTTTGTTCTTCTTTCCTACGGTCATGGCTTTTACCATGTTCTTGTAACCATGATCCCCTTTCTTCATCTTGCCCCTCAGGCTTTAGATAGAGATGACAACCACACACCTGCTCTCATGAGGCTGTGCCACTATCTTTTGTCACTTTCTTTGTGCACTGCCCATAGGCATGTGGACAGCCCTTCATTCTGTGTCTTCAGCTCCTCATGTAAAGTGTGCCAGTGGTTCATTGATGGGATTCCAACTAATAAACAGGGCTTCCATGGTTCTAGTCCTCAGAGGAGAAGTGGTAGATAGGTTTACTGGGCTTTTTGCATTTATCTCCCCACAGGAAGAACGGCAGGGAAAACACAAGTGCACCAGCACTGCATGACTTCCTACTTGCACTTGCTCTGGCCTCAGCTACCTATGAGGAGTCTGTGTGTCTTCTTTCTTGCTGCTGTGATGAGGTTTCCAGGAGCAGAGCTGCTATACCTACTGATGGAGCAGGGGTAAATTACTAGAGATATAGTTTGGGGTCATGCATCAAAGCTATCTTCTCTAGTTCAGCTTTATCACTAATCAAGTCGATAACGTAATTTCTATGTTTCTTGTGTGTAATCTTCAATTTTTTTCAGAATCTGGGGAGGGGGAAGATGATTGATTAGACTGTTTTGGACTCTAATAGGAATAGAATTTTATATGGGAAAGTAAATAAGGAGACATTCATAGTTGAATTCTTGCCACAAAACCTTAATGACATCCACAAATCTATTCTGTTGGCAAATAAATAGCTGAATTTATCCATGATCTCAAATCACATAACTGCTTCAGGTCTTGTTATATTTTCACATTTTTAATGCTTCTGTTATTAATAACAACATTAAGACAATGGAGAAGACTTTAAGGAATGCTGATGTCTTGCAAAGTTACTTAATGTTTGTGCTCCATCAGGTAGGCTGACTTGACTACCTCTGTGATCTTGAGCAATCCAAGTAACTTTTTTGGGCCTGGGCTTCTTGTCTGTTAAGCAAGAGGATTAAATTAGTAGAAGACATTTAATTGAAAAGAAAATCCAATATGAATCCTAAGTATTTAAAAGAGATTCAGCCAGAATTATATTGCTATAAATGTGTCTTATATGTTGAATTTTTGGATATTTGTTTATACAATTAGAAAACAAACATTTTAGCCTTTGTTCAGAATAACATCTATAAACTTATACCTGTCTTAGCTTTCATTTCATTTCAGCACTTTTGTTTTGTTTGAAAAATATCTAGAAATGTCTGATTTCTTACAAGTAAAAAAAAAAATTGCAAACTAAAAGTTTTTTTAAGTCTTCTTTATAATCTCATTATATTTTCAGTTAATTTAATCAAAAAACTTGAGAAAAGAGTAGTGAGGTTTTATAAAAATTCTGAATCATGTTATGAATAATGAATATTGATTATTTAAAATTTCAGAATGGCTTATTTCATGTAGAATAATGTACTCCAACTTCATGTATATTGTTGCAAGATATCCTTTTTAAAGGCCAAATATTATTTCATGACACACACACACACACAAACACACACGCACACACACACACATACACACACATACCTCAATTTCTTTATCAATTCATCCATTCATCATGAGTGGATGATGGGAGTTGTTCAGGTTAGGCTAGGTTGTTTCCATATCTTGGGTATTGAGAATAATGCTGCCATGGTCTCACTTATATGTGAAATATAAAAATGTTGAACCTAACACATAAAAGCAGAAAGTAGAATGGTGGTTACCAGTGTTTGGGTATTGGGAAAATGAAGAGATACTGTTTAAAGTGTACAAAGATGAAGTGATAAGGTTAGTAAGTTATGAAGACCTATTGTACCATTGGTGACAATAATTAAAAATAAAATGTTGCGTTTTCTAAGAGAGCAGATATAAATATTAATCGCCCCACTATGTGAGGTGGTGGATATGTAAATGATTTTGATTGTGTGATTGTGGCAAGAATTTCACATGTACACATATAACTTTGGATATATACAGTTTGTATTTATCATTGACACTTCAGTAAAGTTTAAAAATAAATAAATTTCCAGTCTGTCTTCTAATTTGGTTGATTGTATTCATAGGAAGAGCTTCTACAGTTCAATAAGACAACATAACACAAACAGAAAAATTGACAACTAACATAAAAGGAATCCTCCATAACCAATAAAAACACACAAAAAATCCCATCTCACTAGTAATCATGGATATATTTAGTAAAATTGAAACACTGAAGACTTAGAACTCTGTTTATACATAAATATTCTTAAGAAGATATGCCCATGGTCAGTGGAGACATGTTCAAGAATATTCATATCAGAGTAGATTGTAACAGTTACAAATTTAAACAACCTAAATTCCATAGGAGGGGAAGGAAGCACTATTTACATGACCATGTTTAAGAGAATGACACAGAATTATATTAACAACATGGATATTTCTTGGCAATTCAATCTTGGAAGAAAAATATATGTGTTTCAAAGTGGCAAAGTATGAGTGTGTCTAAGTCACAAAACACAGGAAGTAGCATAGAGTGCTTGTGGCTTTTGGACTTCAGTTTTATCTGCAATGCTATATTTTATATTAATAAGTGTTTATTCCGATGGGGCTGACTTTTGTATTATTCTCTTCACTAAGATGTTTTCCTTTTTTAAGCCTTAAAAAATAAAAATCGAAGTCAATCAGCCATTCCTGGGATGCATCTCTCTTCACTACGGTGAATGATTTTTTAAAATGTGCTACTGAATTTAGTTTGCTATACTTTGTGCGTGTGTGTGTGTGTGTGTGTGTGTGTGTGTGTGTGTGTGTGTGTGTGTGATTGATCTAGGGGTGTTCTACCTCTGAGCTATATCCCTTGTCCTATTTTTTTAATTTGGTTTTGAAACAAGGTCTTGCTAAGTTGCTGAAGGTCTCACTATGTTGTGAGGCTGGCTTGGAAACTATGCCTCCTGTCTCTGCCTCCTGAATACTGGGATTACAGGTATGATCCATTATGCCTGGCTAGTTTGTGATTACTTTGTTGAAGACTTTTATATCTTGGTTATTGGCCTGTAATCTTCTCTGTTGTGTCCTTGTCTGGTTTTGATATTAAGTCTATGCTGGCTTCATGGAATAATTTTGGAAGTATTCCCTGCTCTTCGTTTTTGGGGGGGAAGAAGTGGAAAATAATTGGTATTGTTTCTTTATAATTGTTTGTTTGTTTATTTATTTATTTATGGCACTGGGGATTGAATCCAGGGGCATTCTACCTCTGAGCTATACCCATAGCCCTATTTTTTATTCTTTATTTTGAAGCAAGGTCTCACTATGTTACAGAGGACCTCACTAAGTAGCTGAGGCTGATCAGCAAACCTGCGATCCTCCTGTCTCAGCCTCCCAAGTATTGGGATAACAGGCATGCGTCATCACGTCTGGCCTATAATTGTTTAATAAGATGGATATGTGAAGTCATTGAGTCCTTTCTTCAATGGAAAACTTTACTACTGATTCAATTTCCTTATGCATTATTGGTCTTTTTGGATTTTCTTCTTTCTTCACAATTCAATCTTTGTTAGTTGTATGTGTCCAGGAATTTATCCATTGTATCTAGATTATCCAGTTAGTTGGCATAAAACTTCAAAATAGTCTCCTAGGATCCTTTTTATTTCTGTAATATCAGTTGTAATGTTTCCTTGCCCCCTCCCATTACAGTACTTTAGTGTTCTGAAATTGACTATGCACTCAATTTTACAAGTGAGTTTTATACTTTCTCATATTTTTGTGGTACTCAGTCTCACCCTTTTATTTCAGTTGAAGAACTATTGTTAGCATTTATGGTAAGATAGGTCTGGTGGTGATAAGTTTCTCTGGGATAGTCTATATCTTCCTCATATCTGAAAGGCTGCATTTCTGAGTACATTATTATTGTTTGGCTCTTTGTTTTCTTTTTTTTTTCCCTTAAGTGCTCTGAATGTATCACCTCAGTCTGCTGGTCTGGTAGATAGCTGCTGAGCAGTTTGCTGCTGGGTATAATGAAACCCCATTTTAATTTATTTGCTTCTTTTCTCTTGATGCTTTTTATATCTTCTCTTTGTCTTTGATCTTTGACAATTTGATTATCATATGTTTTCCAGTAGTCTTATTTTGATTAAATCATTGTTGACTTTTGACCTTCTTGTACCTGGATGTCTTCATTTTTCTCCAAGTTTAGAAAGCTTTCTGCTATTACTTTTTAAATAATCTTCTACCGCTTCATCTTTATTTACGTTTTCCTGAATACCAGTGACTCATATGTTTGCTCTTTTGATGCTGGACTATAAATCCCATCTGCCTCCTTTAGTCTTTTCCATTCTTTTTCTACTCTGTGATTTCAAGTCATCTATCCTTTGTTCAGATTTTTTTAATCTTCTTGATCAGTTGTGCTGTTGAGGCACTCGATTGTACCTTTCATTTAGTTTATTGTTTCAGCTCCAGAATTTGATTTTTTAAAAAATTCAATATCTTCGTTAAATTTCTCTGATGAATTCTTGAATTGTTTCCCTGTCTTTTCTTGAAGTTCACTAAACGTCTGATAAGCTGCTATTTTGAATACTTGGCCAGGAGGTTTATTCGTGTTTGTCTCTTTAGCATTAGGCCCTGGCACCTTGTTTTATCCATTTGATAACATCACATTTCTCTGATGATTTTTGATCCTTGTGATTATGTATTGATTTCTGCCCATTGAAGAAGCTGGTATTATTCAGTCCTTACAGTTTGACTTTATCTTTGGGGAAGTCTTTCAGTAGTGAGCCTGCCCACATATTCTAAGCTGATTGTCTCTTTCCATCTTTAAGGCCATGACCACTGGAGCCCTTGCAGTGCTAAGGTGCTACCTAAATGCAGGATTGCTACAGCTGATGCAGCCCAGCTTGGAGGCCCAGGACCTCTGAGGCTGTCTCAGCACGAGGCTGGAATTCTGTGGCCACTGAGGCTGGTGTTACGCTGCGCAACACTCAAAGTTCACAGCTGCTGAGAACTTCCTGGCTCTGAGACTTGTCTGGAAACTAAGGCTGCTGCAGCCAGCGGTGATGCAGGGGTAGCAGGTCCTTGTTTGGCACTTGTGCAGGCTTGGAGGCTTAGTTTATGGATATTACCTTGGAGTCAGGAGTTGTGGGGGTCTGTCCAGTGCTGAATTTCACTGTGGTATGCCCGGTTTGGGGGTTCAATGCAAAGTCCTATGTTTATTTTCCTTTCCTTTTCCCAAGAAGATGGTATCTCTTTCCATACTGTGCTGCCTGGGATAGGGTATGTAATACAGAACTGACCCTTCTATTCCTTACAATGCATCTTCTCTCATTTTTTTGCTACAACCAATTAGTATGATCTCATTAGCACTTGGGAAGGTATTCCCCTATGGGGATAGTTTGCTGGGAAGACCCTTCCTCTCCTTCTGCCCTCTAAGCATCTCTGATGCAAGAGATTTTCTAGGACAAACATTTAACAGTAGACAAAGGAGTGCACATCTTTAAATTTACTAGGAGAGCCAAATGATTTTCCAAAAATTGCGTCTATTTGTATTTCTACTCACGGTGGATAAGAATCCCTTTGGCTTTATACCTTCAAGGTATTCCATACTACTTACACATAATTTGAATTAATCTAGCAAATGTAAATTGCATTTTAAGGTGGATTTAATTTGATTTTCATGATTCTTTTTTTAAAGTTGAGCATTTTTCATGTTTATTATCTCTTCTTTCTCCTTTTTGTGTGAAATTTATGCTTGGACTTTTTCTTTTTTTTCCTTTTTGAGTGTTTAACTTGGGCTTTTATTGGTACATTATAGTCTCAAGTCATATTGTAATTCATAGTCATAGTAACATAAATGAACATAGCACTTGAT
>PVLC010000876.1:125411-170461 GCA_004027655.1 Graphiurus murinus
GGCATTCTACCTCCGAGCTATACCCCCAGCCCTATTTTTTATTCTTTATTTTGAAACCGAGTCTCACTAAGTTGCGGAGTGCCTCACTAGGTAGCTGAGGCTGGCTGCGAACCCGGATCCTCCGGTCTCAGCCTCCCGAATGCTGGGATTACAAGCGTGAGCCACCACGCCCGGGTTAGAGTTCCTCTTATATCCAGTTACTTCCTAACTTCCACATATGAGAAAAACATATGACATTTTACTTTCTGTGACTGGCTAATCTTACTTAACACAATATTCTCCGGATCCATCCATTTCCCTGAAAATGATTCAATTTTGCTCTTCAATGCTGAATATAATTTGACTATGTGTATATCCTATAATTTTGTAATACATTCATCTGTTGATGAACATGTAGGTTGGTTCCATCATTTAGCTATTGTGCATTGTGTTGCTACAAACATGAATATGCATATATCGCTATAATATTCAAATTTCATTCCCTTTGGAAAGATACTCCTAGGTATCATATGGTGGATCCATTCCCAATTTTCTGAGGAATCTCCACACTAATCTCTGTAGTGGCTGTACTAATTTGCAACTCATTGACAGTGTAGAAGAATTCCTATTTCCCCACATCCTTGCCAGTATTTATTGCTGTTTAGCTTCTTGATGATTGTCATTCTAATTGGAGTTAGAATCTCAGTGTGGTTTTAATTTGCATCTTCCTGATTGCTAATGATGTTAAACATTTTTTCATATATGTATTGGTCATTTGTATTTTTTTTTTTTTTTGGGAAGTGTCTATTTAGTTTAATTGCCCATTTCTTGATTGGGTTGCTGGTGTTTATAGTGTTAAGTCTTTTAAGTATATTCTAGATATTAATCCTCTGTCAGAGGAATAGCTAGCAAAGATCTCCCATTCTTTAGGCTTTCTCTTTAGATTCTTGATGATTTCCTTTGGTGAACAGAGACTTTTTAGTTTAATGCCATTCAATTTATCAATTCTTGTTTTGATTTCCTGAGCTTTGAAGGTCTTACTGAGGAAGTGTCTACCTGTGCCTATATGTTGATTTGTTGATCTTATGTCCTTCTTTAGTAATTTCATACTCTCTGGTCTAATTTCCAGGTCTCTGATCCATCTCAAGTTGATTCTTGTGTGAGGTGAGAGGTAAGGATTTAATTCCATTTTTCTACAAATGAATAAGCAGTTTTCCCAACACCATTTGTTGAAAAGGCTGTCTTTTTTGCAACATATATGTTTGACACCTTTGTCGAAAATCAATTGACTATAAGTGTGTGGATTTGTTTCTGTATCTTCTGTTCAATTGGTCTACGTGTCTGTTTTTGTGCCAATACCATGATGTTTTAATTACTATAGCTCTTTAGAATAATTTCAAATCAGGAATGGTTCTTATTGCTCAGAATTGCTTTGCTTATTCTGGATCTTTTGTTTCTCCATATGAAATTTAGGACTGATTTTTTTAAGTCCTTAAAACTGACATTGGTATTTTGATAGGGATTACATTGACTCTGTAGATCAATTTTGGCAGAATGGTCATTTTGATAGTATTTATTATACATATCCAAGAGCATGGGATAAATTTTTATCTTCTAAGATCTTCAATTTCTTTCTTTAGTGTTTTATACTTTTATTGTAGGGGTCTTTTACCTCCTTGGTTAGATTTATTCCTAGGTATTTTATTGTTTTTGAGGTTATTATGAATGGAGTTGTTTTCTGGATTTCTTTCTCAGTGGATTGATGGTTGGTATTGGATATTTTCTTCTTAGTGATTTGTAGGAGTTCTTGAGACATTCAAAATACTAATCCTAGGTATTACAAATATCTACTTACATCTTGTGGCTCCTTTTTTTCATTTTTACCATGTGTTTGCTATAAGAATTGCATTGTTAGCCAGGCATGTGATGCACAGCTGGAATCCCATATTTTGGAGGCTGAGATAAGAGGATCACAAATTTGAGGCCATCCTCAGTAACTTAGAGAGATCCTTAGAAACTTAGTAAAACCATGTTTCAAAAAATAAAACAGAGCTGTTGATATAACTCGGAGGCAGAATGTCCTGGGTTTAACCCCCAGTACATAAATAAATAAATAAATAAATAAATAAATAAATAAATATAAAAAGGTATTGCTAAGGAAATTAGAAGCTGATTAAAGAAATTTGGGGCCTCAAATTCATCATTCTCACAAATGCTAACAAACACAAAAATTTGTGCATGTTCAGAGATTATATCACAATACACTTGAATTTATCTGTAAAACTTCACATTGAATGAAATACTTAAGTTCCATTAGGCCAAATGTTCTCACTTTATTGATTTCCAGAAACAAGTCAATAGGTATATCGATTGACTTGACAGTTCTTTTACTTCTCAAGGAACAAGTGAAATAGTGCTTAAAGCTAGAATGATTAAAAAAAAAACCACAACATCTTTACATCTATTTCCTGCTGCTCAGAGATTAGAAAACACATTAGCTAGGCAAGAAGACAGATCTTCTTGAGCTGTGTGCTGAATTCCACAAATTATCATAAGGTGCTAAGTGGTCATGATTTGCCTTCAGTTATCAACATCTGCATTGAATTTGGGGGAATTTTCTAGCCCTAACCTGTTTCCTAGAACTGATAGTGAGGCTGGTATAAGAGGCAAAAGAAAATGGATACAGGAAACACCTATGTTTCTGTATTATTTCTTCCTTCATTTGTCTCTCATCTTCTTCTTTTTAAGTATTTCACATAGTAACCAAGAAGTTTAAACACATAAAATAGTAGTAGTTTTATCTCTTTAAATTCAAGCTCTTTCATTTAGGAGTTATAGTTTCTCAGAATAGTTATTAAAGCCTGTGTCTCATTAGAAAAAAAATGAAATGGTAATAATAAGTTTTATTGAAAGTTGTTACAATACTAAATTAGTAAATACATGTGAAGAGTCTTGGCATTAGACAATGACTTTCAAACTTCTTCATGACCATTTTGTATGAAATTTATGTAGTAGGTAGCAATCAGCTTAAAACATGCAAATGGAATAGAAAATATCAGAGTGACCAGGCATTGTGGCACAAGCCGGAGGTCCCTGTAAACAGGTTCTGAGGTAAGTGGTTATGTGCAGGAGAGGAAGAAAATTTCCCCAACTGGTCCTTGGGAATGAAGGTAAAAGAGATCATTTCTATTCTACTTCTTGGTTTTAAGATCCCTGCATTAGACTACAGGGGTCACAGCACCAGTGTCCTGGAAGGTGGCTAAATTAGTAAATACATATGAAGAGTCTTGGCATTAGACAATGACTTTCAAACTTCTTCATGACCACTTAGTATGAAATTTATATAGTAGGTAGCAATCAGCTTAAAACATGAAAATAAAATAAAAAATATCAGAGTGGCCGGGCATTGTGGCACAAGCCTGTAATCACAGTACTTGAGAGGCTGAGATGGGAGAATTGCAGGTTAAAGGCCAGCCTCAGCAAGTTAGTGAGGTCTCCAGCAACTTAGTGTGACCCTGTTTCAAAAGAAAACAATCCTTGAAAGGTATCATCCCAAGGTGGTCCCTGAGATGTATCTTCAAATGGCCATATCATATCAGGCTGGCTGCTGCTAATTGGTGTGGTATGTGCTAAGATAGGTGCATTTCATACTGTGATTCCATAGTATCACCTGCTTTGCTTTAAAGTGTGTTTCTGAGCCGGGCGTGGTGGCGCACGCTTGTAATCCCAGCATTCGGGAGGCTGAGACTGGAGGATCCGGGTTCGAGGCCAGCCTCAGCTACCTAGTGAGGCACTCCGCAACTTAGGGAGACTCGGTTTCAAAATAAAGAATAAAAAAATAGGGCTGGGGGTTTAGCTCGGAGGTAGAATGCCCCTGAGTTCAATCCCCAGTATCGCAAAAAAAAAAAAAAGTGTGTTTCTCAGGTCAAAAAGATCATGTGGGCCTTCATGCTGATTAATCAAATACTTTGTGAAAACATGAAAGATGATACTAGTCAAGGCCATGTGAGCTGGTAGTAGTCATCAACCACCTGATTGAGGGTATTCCCAAGAATTAATCTTAACACAAGATAGAGAAACGTAAAGGTGTGAGGTAGAGCAATTTCTGATAATATTATTTGACAACTTAACCTTTTGTTCTTTTTTTTTTTTTGCGGTACTGGGGATTGAACTCAGGGGCATTCTACCTCCGAGCTATACCCCCAGCCCTATTTTTTTTTTATTCTTTATTTTGAAACCGAGTCTCACTAAGTTGCAGAGTGCCTCACTAGGTAGCTGAGACTGGCTGCGAACTCGGATCCTCCGGTCTCAGCCTCCCGAATGCTGGGATTACAAACATGGGCCACCACGCCCGGCACCTTTTGTTCTTGAAATAACATCTCCCTCACAAGTTTTGTCTGTTTTGAGCTGCTATCACAGAATTCCACAGATTGGGTAATTTATAAAATGCAGAGATATATTTATCACAGTTTTTTAGGCTGGAAGTCCAAGAGTAAGGGACCAGCATTTGGTGTCAAGTGATAGTCTTCTGCATCCTCACATACTAGAAGGCAGAAGAGAAGTGAGCAAACTGGCTCAATGATGTGTAAAGTCTCTTGGATAAGGGCCTTGATATCATTAATAAGGAAGAATGTTTAATGACATAATCATCTCTTCAATATCCATCTTTTAATGCTATCACATTGGCAACACTGAATTTTAGATACATTCAAACTGTAGCAGTAAGCTAAGTAATAATATTATTATTACGGGAGTCAGGCTTCCATAACTTACAAAAAGGTCTAATGAAACTACCAGCTGCTCCATGGTTGTTTACAAATTTTTAATTTTACCAATTTAATACTATAAATCTTAACTTATTTTGTCTTGAGAATTATTTCATATCTTTAGTCTGGCTTTGACTATTTCTAATTTGATCTACATCACCATGATTTTATGTTTCTGATCTGAGATATGTCCAATTCCTTGTGGCTCTTGTAATATTTCCCAATGGGCATATCAAGTGTCATGGTTTATGATAGATAAAAGAGAGAGGTGTGGAGAGCCCATGAACTGTTACCATTTGGTGAGCACTTATTATCTGCCAAGCATTGTGGAAAGTGCTTTGTAATTATCCAAAGCTCATTCTTATTACAAGCCTGCAAGATTGGCATTAGTTTTCTCATTTTGACAGAATGAGAGGTGTCCTGAAGGCATCCTTCAAATTACTTGAACTGTAATAGACGTGTGGAAATGTATTTTTGATCTGTTCCTTAAACTTCCCATTCTGAAATGACATTCAGTAAATGAAGGCTAAAATATTTTCTCCAGAGCTGTTATTCTGTTAATATCTGTCTTCATTCATTTGGTCTGCTAAAACAAAATGCCATAAATTGACTTATAAGTGAGAAAACTTTATTCCTCAGAGTTCCATAGGCTGGGCAATCAAAGATCAAGACCCAACCCATTCACTCTCGGGTGAGGATCCATTTCCTGGTGCATAGACGGTCATCTTATTGCTGTGTCCATACATGGAAGAAGGGGTAAATGTTCTCTCTGAGGTCTTGTATATCAAGAGTATTAATCTCATTCATGAGGTTCTCTCTTATAACCTAATAATATCACAAAGCAGTTAGGATTTCAACATATGAATTTGTTATTTTTTGAGAGGACACATAAACATCCAGAGCATAACAATATCCTAATTTTGCAGGTCAAGAAACTCTTAAGTGACTTGCATTAGGTGACAGGTGACCTAGCCAGTGAGTATAGAGGAAGACTTTGAACCTGCCTTCAATTCTCAAGTGCATACCGATAGCCCTTGTACTCTTCCCAATTTTATAGCAAAGAAAACTGAGATCCAGAAGGGTGATTTGCCCCTGTTTTTCCAATTGATATTTGAACTATAGCTCTTATATCAGTGCACTGAAGTCACTTATGTAATGTATGTTTATCCCATTAAACAATAGGAAAATACTTTTCATTTACCTTGCTATTCTGTCAACTCTACCAGTATCTAAAACAAATTTACTCAATAAAGTGTTGCATGTATTAAAAGAAGTCACAATCTATTAGGAAGCTTCAAGACCAGAGTAAGATAATGTAAAAACTAAGATCGCCACTTTTCAACCGTTAGGGGAGGTTGAAATTGTAAATTTAACTGACTTCTTGGAGTTCTGGTAGAGTATGCCTTCTGTATCATAAGCTCCATACTTTTTTTAGGGGTCTTCTGAATGTCGCCAATAACTTTGTCTATTTTAAAATAACAATAAAGGTCAGAATTGCTACAGAGAAAACAAAATTAACTGCAAAATTATAAAAACTTTGATATATCTTGGAAGACATTTTTTAGGAGCTAAAATAAGTAGGAAATTTCAAATACTTATTTGAGAGCATTTCCAATGGGTTCAACATGGATGAGGGTCATTATATAACACATGTTGGGTTGAACTTTTTGATGTTCTCAGAACTATCATCATCTCTAATCCACCTATATCATGAGGCTGCGGAGCATCAATTTCTTTGAAGGGGCCTCACACACAGTAAAGTGTTTCACAGATGAGAAGACTCTATGGTCATTATTCTCTAAATAGCAGAAGGCAGGAAGATGATGCTGAGTAAAGATAACAACCTGACTGCACCCAGCTTGATCACTATTATAGGCCTGATGTGCAGTGTGTTGGCTTTTGCCATTCACAACTTTTGGGGGTTTCAAAGAGAGCAATTATAGGGATGGAAGTTAACTTCCCAAGAAGAAGGTGTGCAGTCTAAACAGCAGCCACAGGGGATATGGTAAGCTCTGGATCTTCCAAGTCTAAGAAAATCTATTTATAAAGGATGCAACAGGAAGGGTTAACAGTGATTCTTGTTTTTGTTTTTTGTTTTTTTGTTTTTTTTTGCGGGACTGGGGATGGCACCGGGGGACATTCTACCTGTGAGCTACAGCCCCAGCCCTATTTTTTTATTCTTTATTTTGAAACAGTGTCTCACTAAGTTGCAGAGGGCAGCTGAGGCTGGTTGCGAACACGGATACTCCAGTTTCAGCCTTCCAAATGCTGGGATTACAAGCATGCGCCACCACCATGCCTAGCTCTTTTGTTTTTGTTTTTGTTTTGGTATTGAGGATCAAACCTGGGATACTCCATCACTGAGCTATATCTTCAGCCTTTTAGCCTTTTTTTTTAAACCCCTGAGGTACATCCCCCTGGCCCTACTTTTTATTTAATTTAATTTGGAAACTGGGTCGCACTAAGTTGTGGAGAGCTGGCCTCGAACCTACTATCCTCCTATCTCAACCTCCCAAATACTGGGATTAGAGGCATGAGCCACCACACCTGGTGCCCCCCCTCCCATTACAAAATAAGGCATTGTTAAATTGCTGAGGCTGATACTCTTGCCTCAGCCTTCCCATAGCTGGGATCACAGGTGTGTGCCATCGTGACCAGCCAAGTGATTGTTTTAGTTAATTGGTGGCTACTCCTTTTTGTGGGAGACATACCAATAAATGAGGTGGAAGGATCTATCAAGGATAAAATTTGATTGTTAGAAAATTTGAAATTTTAAAAGTTCATTGCCCATTTAAGAGAACAGTTTGTGAAGCAGGAGTCTTCAAACAGAAAAAGGCAAAAAGCTCACTTTATCAGCAAATGCAGTACAGTTTATACAGTAGGAAGGAGAAGTATTTTGACCTTTTTCGTAATTGGCTGTTACATATTAACATTCTTTCTAAGGCAAGCAGAATTGTTTAGTTGATTTGTCTACAGCTGATTGGTTTAATTTCACTGAATCTTGCTGAAAGAACACAAAGCTTACATTTTGTGTTTCATTTATGATTACAGCTAGAGTTTTAGGGAAATCAGGATGACTTAAGTTTTGGCTACATTGTTATGAGTGGTTGACCTTGAAGTTTATCTAAACTGTAGTTTATGTTTTTATTTTTATTTTTTTAACAGATTGCATTCAGTGTTTCAGAGTGGGCTTAGCAAAAGCAGGCCAGTGGCAGGATTCCATTCTCAAGAGGTGACTAGGGTATAAATCAGGAACTGTGGCTATCATCCATCATGTAGCCTGGAAAAAACACCCTTGTGGTGGTTGCTGGGAATACGGTCATTCATTGGACAAGAGAGAATGAGTTCTCCTAATTAAAGTCAGCCCCTTTTCTCAAACTCCTGGTTAGAAATTAAATCTCAGAACAAATAAACTTGACTCAAGCCCCCAAATCATTGGCTTTTGAAAGAAACTCATATTCTTCTTTTCCTTTTTTTTTTTTTTTTTTCTGGAACAACTGTTGGGTTTACAAAGCTTCCTATATGAAACAAAGGAGCATATTTTCCCAAGATTAGTTATTTGTTTCATAAAATTCACAGCATCTTTAGATGGAATATTGCAAGGGACTATCTTGTCAGGGGTGAATTGTGAGATACGGCATCAATGGCTGGCAGTCTGACCAGGAATACACTGCCAAGGAACTGACATGATGAGTTAGTTAGAGCTGTGTGCCGAGCATTCCTCAAGTGCCAGGGAGGCAGCAGAGCACACACAGCTGTAGACATGCCTGGACAGGGGTTCGAATTCTGGCTTGTCTGCTTGTTTCTCACCCTCCTACCTCTTACTGTGCATATCCCAACAGGCATTAATATCTTCAACCTTATCAGGAGCTTAATAGTGCTTTCTTATTTGCCATTTTCAAATTATAAATGCAGTAAGACGTTATTATAAGAAACGAAACAATTTAATAGAAAATTACACAGAAACCCAGCTAACTCTCTTCTACCAACCTCATTCCTGTATCTGCTTACCAATGATAAAGACTTGGAGAATATCCTCATACCTACCTAGGTGTTTCGTACAAATGGTGAGCATGCATATATGCATGTACACACACACACACACACACACACACACACACACACACACAGCTAAGACACTCATAGAGGGTTTCTTTTTTTATATACTTATATTGGGGCAGTGTAATTAATCATCATAATGAGTGATAGAGATATACAAGCACATAGCACTTGGTGCGTTTCCCTCTGCTTGTCACCCCTCCCATCCCCTCTTCCCCACACATGCCATTGATATTGGTATTGATAGTTTCATATATGTACATAGAACTATTAAACTGTTACTTTCATTATATCTCTCTCCTCCATTCCCTCCACCCCCTCCACCACTCCACTGGAGTCTCTACTTCTTTATCTGAGGTCACTTTTGTTATCTAATTTCTCTCTAGCTTGCACATATGACAGAAAACACAATTATTCGCTTTCTGAGACTGGCTAATCTCACTTAGCATAATATCTCATAGAGGGTTTCCTGAATGTAGTTTTAACTAAGAAGAATCAGGCTTAGCAGTACGATTTTTCTTTCCTTTTAATGGAGTGGCATCTGTACCAGTGGATATAGATTGATCTAAGTTTATTTTTAAATTTTAATTCTGTTATGCATGCATACACACACAGATGCATGCTTTCTATATGAAAGAGATTGTTTCATATTTGCTTTTAAAATCTCTTCTTGATTTATATTTCTGTAATGGTCACTATAATTACTATAACATTATAGTCATTACAGCATAGCAAAATCTGCCCCTGACTCTTCTAGTCTAACTTCTCTCTCCTTTCTCTCCCTATTCTTTCTTCTGCTAAAAGTGGAGGGTCTTTTTGCCTGGAGTCTCTGCCCTTGAGTGCATATAAACTCTGCCATCAGCAAGTCATGCCAAATCCTTTGTGTGGGTTTTGAGAGTCTGGGCTATTTTCTTCAAAGCACCTCCCTCCAAGCAGTCCACAACAATCATAGGCAATTTCATCTCATATTTAATTCCCCATATGCCAGTTTCTAATTGTATGTGCAAGGTTATTTTTAAAAATTTTTCTAAGCCCTTGATTGAAAGTATTTAGGGAACTTTCTAGGGACCATGTAAGCTCAGGGCAAAATAAACCTACGGAGTCTTCCATTCTAACTTCTGCATTTACATCTAGTCTAGGTCAAGAATGAGTGACAGCAACAACTTTAGCACCCCTGGGGAGAGGGACTAATTCCATTTCTGGACCAAGTCGAGTCAATTTGACCTCCTCTTTTGAGACTTTCAGGAAGCAGTCGCAGCGAGACCTCAGGCTTTGCTTGGGAGGCACCAGGACCTTGTGGAATGAGATAGGGTTTTGCATTGGAGCCATCTAGGGTTTTCTCTTGGCACTGCCTCGTGCTGTGTAACCTGAGAATGATTCTTCACCTCTATTTGACTTCTCATCTATGAAATTGGGATAATAGTACAGGCCCTGCAGGGATTGGGGTGAGATTAAATGAGACAGAGAATATATGGAATTTATCACTTCAGGACACACACACACACACACACACACACACACACACACACACACACTTCTCACATTGTGTCAAGGACTGCTTAAAACACTTGACAAATATTAAATTCTTATTATTCCCAATAAATTATGAGGAGGAAATATTACTAGTCCCATTTTACACAAGAGAAAACTGAGACTCAGAGCAGTTAAATAACTTATTCAGTATTACATAGCTAAGTAATAGAACTGAATTACAAGTACATGCAGTCTGGTTCCAGATCCCATGCTCTTAACTATTACTATGCTGTATCAATATTTAATGCAATGAGTGTAAGTTGCAAGGTGTGTGTGCGTGCATGTGTGTACATATGTATATGTGTATGTGTGTGGGTGCATACATGTGTGTGTGCAAATGTGTGTGCATGTGTTTGTGATTTCGAGTGCATGTGTGTATGTATGTGTATGTGCATATGTGTGTGCATGTGTAGTGCATGTGTGTATATGCATGTGTGTGCCTGTGTGCATGTGTCTATGCATGTGTCTGAGTGTGCATGCATGCATGCCTCTTCATGTGTTTGCATGTGCATGTGAGTGTGTGTTTGTGTGTGCATGTATATGTGCATGTGTGTCCATGTGTGTGTGTGTGTGCATGCATGCATTTGTGTTTGTGTGTATGTGTATGCATGCATGTGTGAGTGTTTTTGTATGTGTGCATGTGTGTATACGTGTGTGCATGCATGTGTGTGTGCATGTGAATGTATGTGCATGTGTGTGTACTTGTGTAGGTGTGCATTGTGCATGTGTGTTTGTGCACATGCGTGTGTCTGTGCATGCATGTGCACATGTACATGCATGCATGTTTGTGTGTGTTAGTGAATGTGTGTGCATGTGTGTATACATTTCATGTGTGTACGTACACATGTGTACATGCATATGCATTTGTTCTGCTTCTGTATGAGGTTTTAGTATGATCACTTTTGTTTTTTTTTTTTTTTTTTTTTTTGCGGTACCGGGGATTGAACTCAGGGGCATTCTACCTACAAGCTATACCCCCAGCCCTATTTTTTATTCTTTATTTTGAAACTGAGTCTCACTAAGTTGCGGAGTGCCTCACTAGGTAGCTGAGGCTGGCCGCGAACCCGGATCCCCTGGTCTCAGCCTCCCGAATGCTGGGATTACAAGCGTGCGCCACCACGCCCGGCTTAGTATGATCACTTTTGAATAAGGCATTGAAGGAGATTTGCTTATTATTAAGTCCTTAAGGGTAATAAAACAGCCATGACATTTAAAATAGCTTGGTGAAGGATGATTTGAGAAGTTCTAAATGTCTCCAGACTGTTCCATAAATTCAGGATATCTTTTCTTGAAATTGAGAGAGTCTGGATATATTGGTTAGTAAACTGAAGAGGCTTATCTACTAATACCCAGCCATAACGTGACATTCTAAGGAAACACAGCATCTCATTAAAGAAGTCCTCTGGCATTTACTCATGGAAATATACTACGACGCAGACGTCCTACCAATATGCAATCACTGAACTTCCACAACAAGTTCCTGACTGTAGTCTCCAAAATCAGTGAGTGTAATTGGTGTGGGAAATCCTAGATCAAAGTTGAACAGTGTATTTATTTTGAATTTGAGGACTTTGCTAAACTTGTGATACATTCTTATGCTTTGAGTCTCTCAGTCAGGAATGTTGAGATTCCTTCCTTTGTTGGCCACAGTGGTTTTATACTGTATCATCTTGGCTAGGCTGAATTATATTTCTCAGAATTCCCTTCCCTGTAAGTTTTTAATCAGAGTTATGTTTTGGGTTAGGGTAGGCCACAAAAGACATTCTCATGGAGGGTTTGGAAGGTAGAAATGAAGCAGCACTCACGTGTAACTCTCGCACACTGATGTTCATCTCCCGGCTCTCTTGGTTGATGTGGGGTGATAGCTGGGCCTGCGATGATTCCACCTTTCCCTGGATTCTCCTTCAGCTTCTCCAGTACCTGGGCCAGGTGTGTGTTTAATTCCATGAGCAAGGGCACTGCTTCTCTTATAGAAGGCCCTGACCAACTGTGTCAAAGGCAGTAGAAATTGATGTGGGTTCCAGCTGTGCTCATGTGCCACAGCTCCTTAATAGCTGGATCTGGAGTAAGGCTTGGTCCGCTGGAGTCCTGCAAGGCAGACGATTCCAAAAGAAGGAATGCATGGCATATCCTACTTTGCATTATTATATCCTGGAAATTTTGGGTGCTTTGGATTTTGCTTTTATATTAATTATAAAAGAAAACTTCTTAGAAACATGTGAGCTGACAGATACTGATCTCTTAGCTGAAAACAAGCAGTGCCTTGAGACAACCCAATTCATTAACCACATACAAACATTAATCAGGAAATAGGCTTTGTGAGGTTAGTTACTAACCAGCCTTATGTTCCCTATCAGCACACAGGTATAGAAACCAAATAAATAAGCCAAAGAGACTTAGGTCTACTATTTTATCTATGAGTAAAGAAGACTTTAAGACAGATAGTTTTCCCACTTCCTCTTTGTCTCTCTGAAACTTCACAACACATTAACTAACTCTCTAGCTGCCTGAGAACAAAAGATAAGGACACTGTTTAAAGGAGCTAAACAAATAGTAAAGATTTAAAATATTGAATAGAGACTCTTCATCATTAACCTTTAACACTGTTTTGTACTAAAAGAATTTTTATATACGTATTATATTCTGTAACCTTTACTGTTTTCTTAATCCCATCAAATACCATGGGAAATGGCTTTTCTAGTTAAAGATGTACCTACTCAACTTTAGAAAAATAAGACTGTAAAAATTCCTGTTCTATATACCTCACTGCAAAAAAGATAGTATAAAAAACAGCTACTACAAGCAATAAACAGATGCGCTTCAACACTGAGTGCGGTGTGAGCGTATTCTCGAGACCTCATCTCAATCCACACCTATCGAGGGACCCCCCGACCCCACTGCCTCCGAGGGCTGGACCCCAGCACTCATGGGCTTTACTTGTTCTTATTCTCCCTCACTTTATATCCATCTTTCCTTCCCAGGTCGCCTATTCTTTGCACTTCAAGAACCAACAACAAAAGAAAATGACAACTTTACAGAGATTACTTCAACAGTTTCCACAAATATGGAATATAAACTATTTTGCAATATATAATGTATGTGTGGTATAATATATGACATATAGCATGTCATATATTTCTTGCTGACTCTGCTTCTCTGATTGGAGCCTTACTAGATATATAACGTTTGACCCTAGTCACAATTGATTATGTTTTTAGAAACAATATTTTGCATGTTAATTAGGGAATGATAATATAATAGAGCCATGTTCTAGATGGAATTTTCTCTATGGTTGAGTGAAAATGTGTTTAGAGTAAGTTATCACATAGCATCATCTAATGTGCCACTTCATTGTAAGCTGTAGTAAGAAATAACACTTAGCATTCTGCTTTAGTTTGGACTTGGAATGTTTCCCAAAAGTTCACATGTAAAAGGCTTGGTCCCCAGGATGTAGCTGTTGGGAGGTAGGGGAACCTTCCAGTGTAACCTTATGGTAGGTCCTTAGGCCCTCAGGGGCTTCCCCTCATTGTAGGACCAAAGCCCCTTTCTTACTCTTTTTTGCTCCCTAACATTTTACGTATGCATGTGCTTCCATCATTGGGCACCCCTCTCTGAGGCCCAAGGCACTAGATCTACTTGATTTTGGGCTGAAATCTCCAAAGACATGAGCTGAAATAAACCTTTCCTCTTTATAAGTTGATTATCTCAGGTGTTTTTTTCTAGTTATGGAAAGTTCCCTAACAGATTCTGCTGTGGGTTGAATTATTTACCCACTAAAGATATGTGTAAGACCTGAACCCTGGTACCTGTGAATAGATCTTATTTGAAAATAAAATCTTTGCAGTGTAATTAAATGCAAGTTAAGATATTATTACATGGAATTAAGCATCACGTGGAACCATTGGCATCCTTATAAAAAGAGACACACAGACAGAGACTGACATGCAAGCAAATGAGGGCCATGTGAATATGGAGGTAGAGACTGGAGTTACATTGCCCCAGTGAAACTAGTTTCCCCAGGGATAGCTGGAAACTACCAAAAAGAAAGAGGCCAGAAGCATTCTCCCTCGAGCTTTCAGGGAGTGTGGACCTGCTCTCACTTTAATTTTGCATTTCTAGCCTTCAGAATTGTGAGATGGTAAGCTTTTGCTGCTTCAAGTCACCCAGCTTGTGTCAATCTGCTGCAGTAGTGATACGGAACTAATATAAGTTTCCTCTTAATTGTATGATGCCTGGTCTAGTGGCCATAGGCCTTATATCCCCCATTTCCTCAAACCTGTTGCTGGACAAAATTAAAGGGGGCCTGTGTGACCACCCAGGTCACTCAGTAATTGTATTTGTTTTAAGAAGTACTTTGAGTTCAACTCAGGGTTGTGTTTTAGATGCTTTCGTGTCGCTCTCATGCCGTGAACAACAATGTCCTTCATTGAAGATCTCTGGTGTGCAAAATCTAGGATGCTCAAGATAGGCAGCTGGGGCCAGCATCTCCAGTCTCCTGTACAGTTATCTCCAAAATGATGCTCTCTGAGCAATTAGTTTTCCTGAGATGTGATAAAGAGTGATAATTTAAAACTAAGTCAATCCTAGGGACCCCAAAAGAGTCCTCTCTCCTCCCATCCTCAATCCTACTGGTTCAGAGACCTTTCTATTCCTCATCTGATATGGAAGAGCCTTTCCTTTCCTTTCCTTTCCTTTCCTTTCCTTTCCTTTCCTTTCCTTTCCTTTCCTTTCCTTTCCTTTCCTTTCCTTTCCTTCCCTTCCCTTCCCTTCCCTTCCCTTCCCTTCCCTTCCCTCTCCTCTCCTCTCCTCTCCTCTCCTCTCCTCTCTCCTCTCCTTTTTTTCCCATTCCATTCCCTTCCTTTCTTCTCTCTTCTCCTCTCTCCTCTCCTGTCTCCTTCCTTCCTTCCTTCCTTCCTTCCTTCCTTCCTTCCTTCCTTCCTTCCTTCCTTCCTACCATGGACTGAATTGTGTCCCACCAAAATCCATATGTTGAAGTCCTAACCTCCAGTGTGATGGGAGAAGGTGCCTATATGAGACGATTAAGGTTAAATAATGTCATAAGGTTGGGGTCATAATCTGATAGGACTATTGTTCTTATTAGAGGAAGAGACAACATAACTTTTTCTGCTTTGTGAAGGGACAGTAAGAAGGTGTCCGTCTAAATGCAAGTCTGGAGGAGAGTCCTCACAAGGAGCTGAGTCAGTCAGCACCTTGGTCCTGGAATTCCAGCCTCTAGAACTGTGGGAAAATAAATTTCTGTTCTTTAATCCACTCAGTCTATGGCATTTTGTTATGACAGCCAAAGCTGACTAATATACTCAGCCATGGTCATTTGTCTAGTGCCTGCTATTATAAAAACTCACACTGTGGGTTTGTGTCTCAATTTCCCTGACTCAACCAGATTTCATTTTTGTTTGTTCCTATGCTGGTTTATAACTTGGAGATAGAGATGGGGTAGATGGATGGATTATACAAGGAGGGAAAAAAGACATGGCAGGAAACACAATTAAGACTTAGAAATAGAGTCCATGGTCATAGTGTTCTGATCATGGCAGATTTCACCTGCTCCTGGAAACTCAGCAGGATTGAGCCTGGTTAATACTTGGATGGGAGAAATATCATCCCATTACATGAGAAAACCACAATTTCTTCCTTATTTCCTTCCTTCTTATAGAGTTAACTCACATATATAAAACATTACATGAATCAGACTTTTGCTAACCACTAGACCAGAAGGATGTTCCAGAATCCTCTCATCTCAGAGTTCAAAATTTACCAGGAACACTGACTTACAAAACAACCAACATGCCTATTAGAGGAACTTTCTAATTTCTGAGGCTTAGTGATGGTGAGGAGCAGAATTTTGCAATTAGAAGACATAGAATGAGCTTTGAAGACATTATGGAGGATCCTCAGATGAATGGAAATAAACCTACCCATACCACTTCTGGGTTATCTACCCAAGAGAATGGAAACAAAACTACCAGACTAATGCATGTGTATCTATGTTTATAGCAGCACAACTCACAATTACCAAACTATGGAACCAGCCAAGATGTCCATCAACAGATGAATGGATTAGAAAAGTATGGAATATGTACACAATGCAATTTTACTCAGCCATAAAGAAAAACAAAATCATGTCATTTGCAGGAAAATGGATGGAACTGGAAAACATTATGTTAAGTGAGATTAGCCAGTCACAAAAAGTAAAAAATCAGATGTTCTCCTTAATATGCAGAAGCTAGGGAGAAAGTGGGTCATAGGAGGGACTCTAGACAAAGAAAGAGAAACCTTAGATGAGCAAAAAAGGCAACCTAACTGAAGGTGATGGGAGGTGGAGGAGAGGGAAACACCTTGCACATCATGTACATTCACAAACATATCAAAGTCAATCACTAAACTGCTAAACTGAACATGAGAAGGAGGGAGGGGAAGGGGATGAGGTGGGAGTTGGGGAGGGTTAAATGAGTGATGTGTGCATGTATGCCTATACTGGCTTTCCTCTTCCATTGGTGATTACAATGCACCAATAAAAATATATATTAAAAAAAACAAACAAAAAAGAAAAGCCTCAAAGTATGAAAGTGTCACTTTTTTATTGTAATAATTGGTGCATTGTAAGCATGCATCTTTGTTAGGTAGAAGCTGATAATGGCATATGTGCACACATTTCTCATTTAACCCCTTCCCCAATTCTCAACCTGTTCCCTCACCCTCCCTCCTTCTCAAGTTCAGTTTAGTGAATGACTTTGATATAATTGTGTAAGTACATCGTGTGCATTAGGGTGCCCCCCCCCAGTCCATTCCTTTCAGTTAAGTCAACTTCTTTGCTTATCGAGGGTCTCTCCTTCTTCATGTGGAGACCCTCTTATGCCCCATCTTCTCCCTAACATCTGCATATTAGGGAGAACATATGCTTTTTTACTTTTTGTGACTGGCTAATCTCACTTAACATAATGTTTCCAGTTGCATCCATTTTCCTGCAAATGACATGATTTTGTTCTTCTTTATGGCTGAGTAAAATTCCATTGTGTACGTATCCGATAGTTTTGTAATCCACTCATCTGTCGATGGACATCTTGGCTGTTTTCATAGTTTGGCAATTGTCAATTATGCAGCTATAAACATAGATACACATGCGTCGGTCTGATAGTTTGGTTTCCGTTCTTTTGGGTAGATACCCAGAAGTGGTATTGCTGGATCATATGGTAGGTTCTTTCCCATTCTTCTGAGGATCCTCCATACTGTTTTCCAAAGTGATTGCACTAATTTGCAATCCCACCAACAATATATTAGGGTTCCCACTTCTCCACACCCTCGCCAGCACTTGTTGTTCCTGTTTTTTATGATTGTCATTCTGATTGGAGTTAGGTGAAATATCAAGGTAGTTTTGAATTGCATCTCTCTGATTGCTAATGATGTAGAACATTTCCTCATAATTTATTGTCCATTTGTATTTCTTCTTTTGTCTATTTAGATCCTTTGCCCATTTTTTGATTGGGTTATTTGCTTTCTTAGCTGTGATTTTCTTGAGTTCTTTGTATATCCTGGATATTTGACCTCTATCAGAAGAGTAACTGGCAAAAATCTTATCCCACTCTGTGAATGCTCTGTTGAGGTTCTTGATAGTTTCCTTTGCTGCACAGAAGCTATTCAGTTTAATGCCATCCCATGTATTGAACTTCCTTGTAGTTGCTTGTGCTTTTGGGGTCTTGTTGAGAAAGTTTTTACTTGTGCCTATGTGTTGAATTGTTGGTCCTATGCCCTCTTCAAGTAGCCACAAGGTCTCTGGCCTAACTTCCAGGTCTTTGATCCACCTTGAGTTGACTCTTGTGCAGGGTGAGAAAGTAGGGTTTATTCCATTTTCCTGCATATAGTTAACCAGTTTTGCCAACACCATTTGTTAAAGAGGCTATCTTTTTTTCCAGTGTATATTTTTGGCTCCTTTGTCAAAAATCAATTGACTGTAAGCATGTGGGTCTGTGTCTGAGTCTTCTACTCTGCTCCATTGATCTATGTGTCTGTTTTTGTGCCAATACCATGCTGTTTTTATTACTGTGGCTTTGTAGTAGAGTTTGAAGTCAGGTATTGTGATACATCCTGCATGGTTCTTATTTCTAAGAACTACTTTGACTATCCTGTGCTTTTGGTTGTTCCAGATGAATTTAAGGACTGATTTTTCTATGTCTATGAGGAGTGACCTTGATAATTTCATGGGTATTGCATTGAATCTATAGATCACTTTTGGGAGGATGGCCATTTTGATGATATTTATTCTGCCTATCCAAGAGCATGGAAGATCTTTCCATCTTCTAAGGTCTTCATCGATTTCTCTCTTCAACTTTTTATAGTTTTCCTTATAGAGGTCTTTTACCTCCTTGGATAGGTTTATCCCTAAGTATTTTATTTTTCAGGGTGCTATTGTGAGTGGAATTGTTTTATGGATTTCTTTTTTGGTGGATTTATGGTTGGCATACAGGAAAGCTTCTGATTTTTTAAGATTGATTTTGTATCCAGACACTTTGCTGAATTTGTTGATCAGTTCTATAAGTTTTTTGTTGACTTTGGTGGGTCTTCTAAGTATAGTATCATGTCATCTGCAAAAAAAGGATAGTTTTAGTTCTTCTTTCCCTATTTTTACCCCTTTGATTTCTTTCTCTTGCCTTATTACTCTGGCTAGAGTCTCAAGTACTATATTGAACAGAAGAGGTGATAATGGACATCCTTGTCTTGTTCCTGTTTTTAGTGGGAACTCTTGCAGTTTCTCTCCATTTAATATGATATTGGCTGAGGGCCTATTGTATATTGCTTTTATGATGTTGAGGTACACTCCTTCTATTCCAATTCTCTGAAATGCTTTTAGCATGAATGGGTGTTGGATCTTGTCAAATGCTTTTTTAGCATCAATTGAGATGATCATGTGATTTTTGTCTTTGATTCTGTTTATGTGGTGAATTACATGTATTGTTTTTCATATGTTGAACCAGCCTTGCATCCCTGGGATGAACCCGACTTGCTCATAGTATATAATTTTCTTTTTTTTTTTTTTTTTTTGCGGTACTGGGGATTGAACTCGGGGGCATTCTACCTCTGAGCTACACCCCCAGCCCTATTTTTTACTCTTTATTTTGAAACCGAGTCTCACTAAGTTGCGGAGTGCCTCACTAGGTAGCTGAGGCTGGCCGTGACCCCGATCCTCCGGTCTCAGCCTCCCAAATGCTGGGATTACAAGCGTGCGCCACCACGCCCGTCTAGTATATAATTTTCTTGATGTGGTTTTGAATGTGCATGGCTAGTATCTTGTTTAGCAATTTTGCATCTAGGTTCATCAATGATATAGGCCTATCTTGTTTAGCAATTTTGCATCTAGGTTCATCAATGATATAGGCCTATCCTTTCCTTGATCTGTCTTTATTTGGCTTTGGTATTAATGTGATGTTGGCTTCATAGAAAATGTTTGGGAGGGTCCCTTTTCTTTCTATTTCATGGAATAGTTTGAGGAGTATTGGGATTTGCTCTTCTATAAATGTTTTATAAAATTCACTTGGAAAACGATCTGGCCCTAGGCTTTCATTTGATGGTAAACTCTTTATTGCTGTTTCTATCTCTTTGATTGCTATTGGTCACTTTAAGTTTCCTATATCTTCTGACTCAATTTAGGGAGCTTATATGTGTCTAGAAATTTGTCAATTTCTTTTAGATTTTCCAATTTGTTGTAGTATAGTTTTTCAAAATAGTTTCTGACTATCCTCTGAATTCCAATATTGTCGGTATTTTGGTAATTTGGGTTGAGATTCTCTTTGTTTTGGTTTGGTCGGCCAATGGTTTATCTACCTTGTTTATTTTTCAAGAAACAAGGTTTTGGTTTCGTTGATTTTCTGTATTTTTTTTTGTTGTTGTTCTCTATTTCATTAATCTCTGCTCTGATTTTCATAATTTCCTGTCTTCTACTGGCTTTGGGGTTAGACTGTTCTTGTTTTACAAGGGCTTTGAGCTGTGTCATTAGGTTATTTATTTGGTGATTTTCTGTTCTTATGTGGGCACTCAGTGCTATAAATTTTCCTCTTAGTACTGCCTTCAAAGTGTCCCAGGGGTTTTGATATGTTGTGTCTTTGTTTTCATTGGTTTCTAGGAATTTTTTAATTTCCCCCCTTACTTCTTCTATGACCCAATCCTAATTCAGCAATGTGGTGTTCAGTCTCCATGTGTTTACGCGGTTACTTTGGGTCTTCTTAGTGTTTATTTCTAGTTTCACTCTATTGTGGTCTGAAAAGATGCAGGGAATTATGTTGCATTTTTTAAGTTTGCCAGTGCTCACTTTGTGGCCCCGAATGTGGTCTATTTTGGAGAAGGTTCTATGAGCAGCTGAGAAAAATGTGAATTCAGTTGTAGTTGGGTGGAAGAGTCTATATGTCTCTAATAGGTCCATTTGGTTTATGGTATCCTTTAGGTCTGAGGCGTCTCTACTGACCTTTTGTTTAGAGGAACAATCTAGAGATATAAGAGGAGTATTGAAGTCTCCTAGTATTAGTGTATTGGGATCTATGTGTGTCTTTATATCATACAGAGTTTGTTTTATGAAAGTGGCTGCACCTATGTTTGGGGCATAGATATTGATAATTGTTATTTCCTCTTGCTGGATTGTTCCTTTTACTAGTAAAAAATGACCTGCTTTGCCTCTTCTGGTAAGCTTGAGCTTGAAGTCTAGTTTATCTGATATCATAGTTGCTACTCCTGCTTGTCTCCGAGTTCCATTGGCATGGATTACCTTACTCCAGCCCTTCACCTTTAGTTTGTGGGAATCTTTGCTTGTAAGGTGTGTTTCTTGCAGGCAGAAGATAGATGGATTCTGGGTTTTGTTCCATTTTGCCACCCTGTGCCTTTTTATTGGGGAGTTGAGACCATTTATATTCAGTGTGATTATTGAGAGATGATTTTTAATTCCTAACATTTTGAGTTTTGACTTCTGTTTGCAGTAGTGTTTGTTCTTCTTTGCTTAGCTGTTTGCTTCCTGGAAATTATTGTTTCTCTGGTTCTGACGTTTACTCATTAGTTCTTCTTTGTAGTTAATCTCTTTAAGTAGTTTCTCTAGTGCTGGTTTGGAAGACATAAATTCTTTCAGTTTCTGTTTGTCATGACAGGTTTTTATATCGCCATCAATTTTGAGAGAGAATTTTGCTGGGTATGAGAATCTTGGCTTCAAGTTATTTTCCTTCAGAGTTTGGAATATGTTACTCCAGCCTCTCCTGGCTTTTATGACTTGATTTGAGATGTCTGGAGTGATTCTGATTGGCTTGCCTCTAAATGTCACTTGGCCTTTTACTTTTGCTGCCTTTAAAATTCTTTCGTTAGCTTCTACATTGGTCGGCTTGATTATTATGTGGCATGGTGAGCCTCTTCTTTGGTCTTGTCTTGAGGGATTTCTGTATGTTTCCTGTACTTGTGTGTCAACTTCTCTTTCTATGTTTGGAAAATTATCTGATATTACTTCTTTGAAAAGATTGTTTATTCCATTAGTTTCAAATTCTAATCCCTCTTTTATGCCTATTATTCTTAGGTTAGCTCTTTAAAATTGGCCCAGATCTCTTCAATGTCCCATCGATGTCGAATTTTTTTTCTAGATTATGTACTATGGATTCATTTTTGGAATGTTCATCTTCTAAGAGTGATATTCTATTTTCCTTGTGGTCTAATCTACTGTTTATAGTTTGTATTGATGCTTTCGCTTCAATCATTGCATTTTTTATATCCTTCATTTCCTTCAATGCTTCTCTTTGATTCCTGTTCAGGGTGTCTGATTCTTTATTTGTTCCTTTATTTCATTCCAGCTCTCTCTGCATTCTTTCTGAAAATCCTGGATTGTTTCTAGTATTAAAGATCTGAATTGTTCTTCTGGCAATCTCTGCCATTCTGGGTTGGTGAGATCTGATATTGAGGGGTTGTGGTAGATCATTGTTTATTTGATATTTTTTCCTTCCCATGGTTTCCCTGTTCTTCTATTTTCATATCTTTGCTGCTCTTGCAAGTTTTGTCCAATCTCTACAGTGGGGGTTTAGAGGTGTCTGATGGTATATACAAGGACAGGTTGTGTTCAGTGATAAGGGTTGGGTGAGAGGTCACAGTGATGAATGCAGGAATAGGATAGAGTAGAGGGTATGGTCCAGTGGAATAAGAGGTTGGGTGTGTTGAGTTGATATATTATAAAGATTAGAGATGGAAGATATGTCTAGAGATTCTGGTAGTCAATATAGAGTTTTGAGTGTGGTAGTATGAGATGGTCTTGATATGAGACAGGAAATAAAGGAAAAAGAAAAGAGTGGAGGAAAAGTGTTGAGGAGAGGAATATAGATGGGCGAGAGGGAAGGAAGCTTGTAAAAGGGATAAGGAGGGGATGCAACAAACTAAACAAGAAATAACAAAGCAACCAATCATGCAAACAAACATAAATAAATCTAGGCAATACAAAACGAAAACAGAGTAAAAACAGATAAAACATAACACCAAAAAAAAAAAAAAAAAAAAAAAAACCCAAACCAAAAAACAACAAGAGACAAAAACAAAAACCCTGCTAGTTCGTAAGTACAGAGCTTAAATTTACCAGTGTGTCTCTGGCATTTTTCTTTGCTCTTTCAGTGCAGGCAGGGGGTTCTGCTGATGCTTCTCCTGCTGCTAGCTTACGTCACTGGGCACTCCACAGGACCTGTCTGTGTCTCTCTGCCTTCGCTGGGAGCGGGAGTGCAATCTAAATGCTGGGCATTTTCAGATGCCCTATGTGCACTGGGTTCTTCCTGTATTTCTATTCCTGTCTGATCGCTTGAAGGGTGGGTACCTGAGTCTATGCTTTGTATAGGGGCCCCCATGCCCCGGGGGTGCAATTCAACTTATGGTTCCCTGCTACTCGGAGTTCCGTTGTTGCTTACTCCACCTCTGGTTGCTGGGGGTGCAGGAGGTCGATAATGTTCTGAGTAGCTTGCAGAATCCTGGCTGGGAAAACGGAGACATGCAAAATGGCGGCTGCCGGTTCGTAGAGCGTGCCGGCTCCCTTGTTTTTCCTGGGTTCTATTCAGCTGCTCTCATTGCCTTGTTCACTCTTCTGCCACTCTGCTCTTCTTTCCTTCTGTCAAGAGGTTGCATTTGCGACTATTTTGGTTCAAGCTCTGCGGTACAGTTGTTTGTTCAGGCTCTGGAGTGGTGCCCTGGGGCGGTCCTGCGGGAGCTTATGCTGGTCGTCCCACACATTCTGGTCGCTGTGGATGGTGCAGGGATCCCCGCCTGGATAGGGCGTGGAGTCCCGGGGGTGCCCACTCCATGCCTGGTTGCTGGGTCTGCCTTGGTGTTTGTAGATCCCGGCGTCTGGCTGGCCGGCACAGCTCCAGGGTCTGGCTCCACGGCCTGGTTCCCAAAAGTGTTTATTTGTTTTTGTTCTAGTTCTTTGAAGAATGTCATTGGTATTTTGCATTGAATCTGTAGATTGCTTTCGGTGATACAATTATTTTAACAATTTTAATTCTGCCTATCCCAAAACACAAGAGTAGAATGACTTTTCTGTGAACCTGTTCAAGAAACACACTCCAGATATGTAGGGACCATAAGGCAGGGAACAGGACCATGTCCATCTGATTCTTTTATCCCTATGGCTTAGTACAGGCTTGGGGCAGAGATAGTGCTCCTCAACTGTGTGTTGAATTTATGAATAAAGCTTAGAGAAGTAAATACACACAGAGAACCCCTACATTTGAATCATGATTCTAGGAGCTTTATAAAGGATAATAGGAAATATATCAGAGGAATCCATCAGATCTGCGATTGCCATCACCTTTCTTATATTTACTCTAAGTCTCTTGTGCTATGATCAGGTCCAGAGCCCTGTACTCTTTATGAGAATGGAGGGCAACTGAGTATTACCTTTCCTTGCAGCACAAACATCACTGTGCTTGACCATCATCATTGCATTGCCTGTAGATATTGTTATAAAGATGAACTCCTATCTTTTAAAATTACTTTGTTCACAAAATTTGTTTTACAAGTATTTACTCTTTCATGCAGCTGTCTGGGATTTTCTGTTGTGTCACATCTCTGGACTGTGAATATCTTCTTGAAGAAGAAGCAGCTTCAGGCAGATGGTCTCTAAAGCAACAAATTCTGGCCAAATGACCTTTCAGCTGGTAAAGTCTAAATATCAGTGTATAAGAAAAGCTCTGGATCTCATCTTTGGAGAACATTTGTGTTCCAGTCAATAACTTAATATGAAATTACTAAATTATTGTATTACTGATAAGAGAGGTATTACAATTAATTGAAATGCACTTAATGCTAAGATTATAATGAACTCCTTTCCAATATTGATAAACCAAGGTGATTTGACTTTAAAATGAGAGTAAAAATAATATAAGTTGAGTGCTTACTGTGTACCAAGTACTATATTTCTTCTAATTCTTAAACTCTAAGATGTTAGGTTTTTTTGTCTCATAAGTGAGAAGATAGAAGTTAGACAGCTTGAGTAACTTGCCCAAAATCATAGACCTAGAGATTGACGGAGTTAGGACTTGGATACAGGGCTGTCCAATTATAAAGCTAAGGTTCTTTGTTGAGTATTCTGAAATTGGCTAGAAAATTGAAGGAGTAGCCCAGGATGCCAGGCTATTTATAAAAGCCATCATCACCATTAGTTGAGCACCTCCCAGGCATTAGACTAGATACTTTTATACAAACTAGCATGTAAAATTTAATCTATTCTTTGTTATGAAGCTGCTTTTGGAGAATTATTCCTGTTTCACAAATAACCAAAGTTAGGCTCAGAGAGTTTCAATGACTCTTTCACAAGAGTCATTTTGTGTAGTTAGTAAAGGACAGAACTGGGAGTCTGGCTCCATGCATATTTTTCCTTGCATTTAATCATGGTGCTATAATTCATGTGAGCTCAAAAATCTGCACTTGGTATAAAAGTAGGGTGCTGCAGGACACCAATGGTTGGGAGAAGCTCAGAATTTTCCCTTGGGGCAAGAAGTAGCTAGATTTTATCTCTACCAATTAAAAAGAATTGAGGCTCTGAACAATGTAACTCAGAGGGAACAAAAGCTAATATTTTCTTTAGATCATTTGTTTTTTCTCCCTGGAGGGTTAAGACAGTTCAACCAATTAATGTCTTTTGGGACTAGAGTGGTTAGAAAACTTCAATATTCATGAATAGCTTGGGTACCTGATTAAAATATGATGTCTGAACCCCTGTCCTACAAATTCTGGCTCTAAGCTTACTGGGTCTGAACAATCTGTATCTTTAACAAGTACTCCAGGTGTTCCTGAGGGAAGTCAGTCTGAAGTCTGCCTCTTGATCCTCTCAGTAGTTGTGTGGATTCTGAGTCTGGATCCCTGGCTCTATAATTTTTAGCCTTGTGATGTTAGAAATGCTACTCAAATTGTTGGCCTCAGTTTTCCTGTCTCTAAAATGGAAATTGATGATGATGATGATGTCGCCTACCTCTGGAGTATGTGAGGATTAAGGAAAGCATTTATTACTTCTGATATATAGAAAATGCTTAATTAATGTTACCTACTGCTGGGCTATGGACAAGATAGTTATTTAGAGCAGGAGAGATTGGATCACTCTTTGTCACTCTTTGTGTATTTATGATTATGGACTATCATTTTTACATACTAGCTAATGGGAGTGTGGGTAGGGAATTAGCCTGTTCCTGGGAAAGTCATTAGTAGAAGGTTTTCCCTGAAATATATTTTTATGTTCCTCACCCCAACCTCTGTTGATCATTGTATAAATTTATCTATAATGTGCCAGTGCCAACAAATTCTTTGGGAAGAAATTTTATATTCACTGATAATCACCAAGTAGAACTTTGATGGTTTAAGTGTTCCTCCTCCATTTCTTCCTCCTCCTGCATCTCTTCCTCCTCCTGCATCTCTTCCTCCTCCCCCTCCTCCTCCTCCTCCTCCTCCTCCTCCTCCTCCTCCTTATTCTTATTCTTATTGGCACTAGGGGTTCAACCCAGGGGCATTCCACCTCTGAGCTATAACCTCAGCCCTATTTTATTTTTATTTGGAAACAGGGTCTCACAAGGATGAAAGTCTCACTACTTTCCGAGGCTGCCCTTGAACCTGTGATCCTTCTGTCTTATCCTCCTAAGCACTAGGATTACAGGATTTGGCCACCATGCCTAGCAGGTGTTGTTTATTCTATGGGTCTTTTAAGGACTGCTTGGGAAATCTCTTCCTTTCTTCTACTGGATTTATAAAAGACACACAAATGGAGGAAGTTCAAAACTCCCATAATGACCTTTTTTTCCCCTTCACACCCTTCCAGGCAAGAATGTCAGGGTGCACCCTCAGAAAAAGGAGAACAGTGGGTTTCCATTCAAGTTCTCAGAGCTCAGGTGTTAGGCAGACCCCATGCACAGGATTTTCTTAGAGTCGCCAATGGATCCTGGCTTCAGTTGGGCTAAAACTTAAAGTCTTTCTCATGTGATCATAGCCCTTAGAGCTCCCTTGGCTTTGTTTCTGCTTACTTTTCCAGATTCCTCTTGTCAAGGGGCCTGTTTAGGGACCAGCTGAGATTGCAGATGGCAAGATCCTCAGGATGAAAAAACACACAGATCCGCCAGCTAGAGGAACACAAACAGCAAACAGGTACTTTATTCTGTAGACCCTTTCCTTATATAGGGTTCTGCACAAAATGGCATACACACACACACACATCAAGGGGACGTGCACAGGTATGTTATAATTTGCATAGTCACTGCACATGTGTGTTACACTTTGCACAGTCATTGTACACCACTACATGCAATGTGCATGTGTGAGGTGTGCGCCCACGCACTATGATCTGGGAGGTGAGTGCACCCAGGCCAGTGTGGAACACGCACACCTGCGATTGTGCAGTTGCACACATTTTCATGGCTGTGTGGGGATATGCCATCACTGCCAGCCTGTACTTCCTCTGGACCCCCACACCTCTCCTGCCACTCCCACCTCTTTTATCCTTTTCCAGGGTTTTGTTGTCGTGCCTGTTGTTATTTTAGGCTCACTTTCTTGTAGACATTTTCTTCATGCTTTTTGTCTAAACATGTTTCCTCTGCTTGTTTTAATTTCCCAGTTCCTTTAGATCTCACTTGGATATCCTTTTCTATGGGAACTCTTCCCTAGGTATGTATTAGTTGCCCTCTTATATGTTCTGTAACCTAATGATTATTGCAAATGTTAGTTGCTTTTGAATTTGTCTCTTTGATCAGCAGCACGTTGACTTGGGGACTTTGCCTATGTTATTTATTTCTTACCCTCAGTATCCTAGCACAGTCACAAGGTTGGTACCCATTAAATATTTGCTCAGTGAATGAAGAAGTTGTCTTGTGGCATCTGCTTGAGCGCCTCCAATGATGGGAACCTTATTACCTCCTGAGGCTGTTGGATCCATTTTTGGAAGGTTGTGCCTGTTCCCAAGCTTTCTCTGATTAATGAGCTGAAATCAGTGGTCCTGTAACTTTCCAGGAGAGAAAAACGCTACATTCTTAGAAACGGAGACAATATTTCTTGTCCTGCCATCCTATCTCAGGAAAGATTATGGAGCTACTGACTTGGAAGCAAAATAAAGACTGCTTTCTTAATCACTTAATTCCCAAGGTTTCGGTGCTGCAAGTATTTCAAAGAAATTGACACAGGTGTACTGAAATAGATTGCAAATCATAATCTGGCATTTAAATTTTATATTAATTATTATGATATTACAATAATATGTGATAATTCTATTACGTAATTATATATTATATGTTATAATTATATTTAAGTTTTTGTGCTTTTATTGTGTGTGTGGTACTGGGGATCGAACTCAGGGCTATTCTACTTCCAAGCTACCCCAAGCACTTTTTATTTTTATTTTTTGTTTTGAAGGAGGGTCTCACTATATTGCTGAGAGTCTATGTTGCTGAGGCTATCCTTGAACAACCTGTTATCCTCCTGTCTCAACCTCCAAAGTACTGGGATTACAGGCATGCACCAACCACACCAGCTTTGTGTGTGTGTGTGTGTGTGTGTGTGTGTGTGTGTGTGTATACACATAGCATGATGTATGTATATATTCTTTCATTGGTGCATTGTAATTATACATCATAGTGAGGTTCAAAGTGATACAAACATATGTACACAGTGCTTATCATATTTCCCTCCTGATCCTACCTGCTCCCGCCTCCCCATCCATGTTAGTGAGATTAGTAATGGTACCTTCATATATGGACATAGCATTATTTGAGCTGTTTCCTTCATTATTTCTCCTTGTTCTCGCCAAAAACTTCCTCCCCCAATTCCCTTCCACTATTCTACTGGTCTTTCTTCTCATTTATCTGAAGTCTCTTTTGCTTCCTATTTTCTCTCTAGTTTCCACATAAGAAATAAAACATACAACACTTGACTTTCTGAGAGTGGTTGATCTCACTTAACCTAATATTCTCAAGTTAAATCCATTTCCTGCAAATGACATGATTTTTTTTCTTCTTTTTGGCTCAGTAAAATTCCATTGTGTGTGTATACCACATTTTCTTGATCCGTCTGTCTACTGATGGACGCCAAGGTTTGTTCCATAATTTGACTATTATGAATTGTGCTGATATGAACATGGATATGAATGCATTACTATAGTATTATGACTTCATTTATTTTGGAAAGATACTGAGGGGTGGTCGAGCTAGGTCATACAATGGTTCCATTCCAAGTCTTTTGACAAACCTCTATACTGACTTCCATAGTTATACTAATTTACAATCCCATCAACAGTGTTAGAAGGGTTCCTATTGCTCCACATCCTTGCCAGCACTTATTATTGTCTATATTCTAACTGTAGTTAGATGGAATCTCAGTGTAATTTTGACTTGCATTTTCCCTAATGATGTTGACGTTGAACATTTTTTCATATATCTGTTTGCTATTTGTATTTCTTCTTTTAAGAAGTATTTATTCAATTCCAATGCCCATTTTTATTTGGTTATTTGTTCTTTTAGTGTTAATTTTTTAAAGTTCTTTATGTATTCTAGATATCAGTCTTCTATCAGAGAAGTATCTGGCAAAGATTATTTCCCATTATGTAGTTTTTTTCTTCAGACTCTTGATGGTTTCCTTTGCTATGCAGAAGCTTTTAATTTGATGCCAAACTATTTGTTGATTTTTGGTTTTATTTCCTGAGTTGTGAGGGTTTTATCAAGGACATCTCTACCAGGGCCTATATGAAATTGACATTGGTGCATTAAAATAGAATGAAAACTGTCATCTAGAGTTTATGTATGTTATACAATTAATATTGTTGTATTATTATCATACTATATATCCTCCTTATATAATTATATGTTATATTTTATATGCTATATAACAGATTTAAGTTTTTATTGGTATTCCACACCTGGGAGGATGAGACAAAATTGGTTATAAAAGGACTACTATATTAAGAGATAAAAATACAGATTTTGTTGAAAGAGTAAATCTCACCTAGGATAGAAAACATTTCTAATTTCTTACTATGCAAGCAAGACAGGCAGAAGGAATGCCTGTGTTCCACAGAAATGGAATAAGTTTCCAATGGTCCATCTTGAGAGCCTGGGGCTGGAACAATAGATGGGAATTTCCCAGGAAGGCTTTACATGATTGGAGAAACCTGGTGCAAAAGGCAATGTCCTTTACTTTAGCAATGGAGGGCACTGAGGTGGTATCATCCACTCTGTTTCTGATGATAGTAGAGGTTGTGACTTACAGTTCATCAGTTTTGTTTTGCTCACCCCATTCCCAGGAGGGAGATTTAATTGTTCCAATTTTAGAGAAGGGAAATGAAGTTTATGAGTAATTCACCCAAGGTACCATGGTTAATTGTGGGCCTGAGATACCTCTCCCGGTATTTCCATATCATGTCATGGATTTGGTTACTTCATTTTTTTACAACATAGAAAACCCATTATCTTTTATGCAAACATAGTATTTCAAAAGCTAAAATTCCAACCACTCCTTTTAAACCCACATTTTGTCCTTAAAATGTCTCTTGTTTAAGAAGTCACATACAATGATTTTCAAATGCTGAGTTTCATAAAACAAATGAATCTAAAATTATTCCATTTTCTTCACCACCTGGAACATGTTTTAACATTTTAAAATAGCAATTAAAGAATACAATTTCTCAGCTGGGGATGCAGTCCAGTGGAAGAGCATTTCCCTAGCATGCGTGAGGCTCTGTGTTCCATCTTTAGCACCTGGAAACAAAATAAAACATACCATTCCTCAGCATCAGTCACAAGAGTACTCATATTGCCTCAGGTTGTGATCTTTTTAATTCCCTTTTATTCTCTGGAAAATGTTTCCACAGAGTGGATAAATTTACAGGTATAATAAAACAACTAATTAAAAACTAACACAAGAGAGGACCTGGAACCAGAAATAGTGATAATTTCTTCAAAGTACTGATGTAATAGTATATACCTGCCATTATTCTTCCTATTCCAAGTGCTGAGACATTGAAACCAAGAGCTTTACTGTGTATGGATAATTATTTACCAAGGTGTGACAGCAGCAGCTCTCCCTCAGGTCAAACACCCACAGAAATCCATGGTACACGATGAGTTTGAGGGCTACCAGAGAGCCCTGGTCAGATTGCCGTGCTGGTGCTGTGTTTAGAGTTATGACACCAGGTACTACCTTTGGCATTAAGTTCATAACTTTTACACACAATAAAAATTTGTCTTGAGAAAAAAAAGAGTCATGAAAATGGATGGTTAGGGCTCACCCTAACTATACTGTCAAATTTGTAATTATTTTACATTGCAGGTTCTAACTTTCCTGGGCCCCTCACTCCCTGGCAGTCTGGCAACCAATGTAGTATGTTATAGCAGCAAACTCAGTACCCATCCATCTCCTCCACTTTATATAACATGATTTTATTAGAATTCAAGTATTTTTCCTGCCTCATTCCCATTCATCTAGGGCTTTTCCAGGTTATGTGACTAATTTCTGATAAACTTATGTAAAAGAGATAGTGGCTTAATGTGTTAGACATTTAAGAATTTGTGATGTAAATGCTAAATATTAACCCCTGTTATAGAACTTAAAGCATTCTTTTAGCACTTTTTTTAAGTACGTATATGCTGGTGATTAACTTTTCCAGATTTATTTTTTTTCATTTGTTTCTGAAAGAGTTTCTCTGAGTATGGAACTCTAGATTGATAGCGTCTTTTTTCTTTCAGTGCATTAAAGAGATCATTCCACTTGATTATGTCTTGCATTATTTCCCATGCAAAGAACAGTGCCATTCTAATCTTTGCTCCTTTGTTAATTGTGTTTCCCCTTTCCCACTCTTTAGATTTTCATCTTATTACTATTTTAAGCAGTTCAGTCTGATTCTTGTTTCTTGAGTTTGGAATTCATTGATTTTCTTGTGTCTCTGAGTTTATGGCTTTCCACAAATTTCAAAGAATTTTCATCATTATTTCTTCAAAAAGTTTGCCCATCTGTTTCTTCCTCTGGGGACTCCAGTCATATTTCTTTTTAATGTTTAATCACTGTTAATCTTATCCATTTCATTTCTGGTATATATAATCTTATCCATTTCATTTCTGGTATAGTTTTAATTTCTAAAATTCTGATTTGAGCCTTTCTAAAGTATCTTTCTTTCTTTTTTATATACTTTTACTTGGTGCATTGTGATTATACATTCTACTGAGATATAGAGTGATAGGAACATACATGCACACATCTCTTGCAGCACTTCCATCTGGGTCCCGCCCCTCCTTCCCCCTCTCCATACATGCCTTTGAGATTGAAATTGGTAATTTTATATATGTATATAACATTATTTCAACTGTTACACTCTTAATATCTCTATTCCCTCTCCTCCCTCCCTGATAGCCCCTCCATCACTCCACTGGAGACTCTGCTCTTCTAGCTGATGTTATCCTTGTTTCACAATTTCTATCTAGCTTCTACATATAAGAGAAAACATACAATTATTCATTTTTTTTAAACTGGTTAATCTTGCTTAGCACAATATTTTCAAATTCCATACATTTTCCTGCAAATGATATAGTTTTGTTCTTTATGACTGAGTAAAATTCCACTGAGAATCCATCTAACTCCAGTTAGAATGGCAACCATCAAGAACACACACAATAATAAATGCTGGCGAGGATGTGGGGAAATAGAAACTCTTATACATTGTTGGTGGGACTGCAAACTAGTACAGCCACTATGGAGATCAATGAGGAGGTTTCTCAGAAAATTATGGGTGGAACACTCATATGATCCAGTGATATTGCTCCTGGGCATCTTTCCAAAGGAATTGAAGTCAGAATATTATAGCAATACATGTATATCCATGTTTATAGCAGCACAATTCACAGTAGCCTAATTATGGAAACAGGCTAGGGCTCCATCAACAGATAAATGGATCACAAAACTGTGGTATATACACACAATGGAATTTTGCTGAAAAATATCTTTAATATTCAGTGCTTCCTCTACCTTCTTGAATATAGAGAATACATACTAATTTTCTTAATGTCCACTTCTACTAATTATATGATATGTATTATTTCTAGATCAATGTTATAAGTTGACTTTTATCTTCATTACAGATCTTTTTCCCATTTATTTGAAATCCTGGTAAATTTTTACATTACTGGGTGTTTGATGTTTTTGTATTCATAAAATATACTCCTCACTTTTTGCTATAGGACACATTTCTTAATGTGGACTTATTTTGATTCTTTGGGTATTGTTTTTGAGCTCTGTTAGACATGACCAGAGCAGAGTTCATTCTAGAGCTCTTTTGTTCTTATGAGGCAAAAACCATTCTGTGTACAGGATGTTCCATGATTTATGAAGTTTTTCTCTGTGTCTAATAGGAATTGAACATATTCTTAGCTCTGTGTGAGCTCCTTGCATTATTCTTTTAGGTTATCTTTTCCTTGGTCTTGTGCAGTTTCTTAGTTGTGCTGATTGGTACTCCCAAAAGATGTTAGCAGAAGATGTTAGCAGATATAACCCCTGGACAGCTCTCTCTTCTTTGATATTGTTCCCTGTGAACTCCAGATGAGTCATCCCCTTGTGTTTATAGAACTATTTCCTCAACTTAGGGAAACTGTAGGGTTCTAGAGGGTTTCTATTTTCTTTTTCCATGACCTAGGGGCTCTCTGTAGGCAGCTGAGTAATCAAAGGGCTCTACTTAGGCTTTCTGCCTTTCAAGAATCAATGTTCTTCATTTTCAGATGTGCAATGCCATGAAAACTGTTGTATTTATATATTTTTGTCTGTTTTATAATTGCTTCAGTTGGGAGGATTATTATTATTATTATTATTTTTAGAATCATTGCTTAGCTTTATTTTCTGCAGTAACATTTATTCTTGTCCTTCCTCCAGCAAACAGGGAAGCAAAACAAGTGGGCTCCCAGCACACAAAGACTAGTATAGTCAGAAAAATGTGCTCCAAGGATTGAGTGGCAATTAGTCCCGGAACCAATGCCCTGGGAAGAAGGCATTGTCTGGCATGGGGCATAAAGTCAGGAATCAGCCCCCTTTCATAGCACAGATGTAGAGGGAAATAGGGTCACAAAGTGCTGCATGGTCTGTAACAGCAGGTGGTCAAGGAAGGTGATTGCAATGTGGAGGCAGTGAGGGTCTTCAGCAACTCAACTCACAATCAAGAAGCTGCCATCCTCCATGAGCTCCCTACAAATGACCGGGTGCTTCTACAAAGGAGCCAGGGATCTTCAGGTGGCCACCACCATTAGTGGACAAAGAAAGGAACTCAAGCTGAATTCATGCAGCTAGTTTCCAGTGTTCTGATCATGGGCACGAGCTGTCCACCTTACCCTCCAGGATGAGGTATCCACAAAACCTGTCTATCAACCTCTTGCAGGACAGATGGATATGCTCTTACTGGTAATGGCAGTGATTCAAGGGAGCAAGCAGAAATGTGCAAAAGTTTTATCAAATTTTGCTTCCATCACATCTCATGTATCTTGATTATCCAAAACAAGTCACGTGACTTGGTTCATTTTACTTAACTGTGGACTGAATTTCTTTCTTTTTCTTTTTCTTTTTATTGGCCTGATTAAATTCTAACTTAGTACTTCCCAGTTTTGCCCAGCTTCCCAGTACTTTCCAACTTGTACATTAACCATTCTCAGACCACCTGAGTCTACCATGCCCTGCTTTTCCTCAAATTATATAGCTTCCACCTCAGGGTTTACCAAGTTAGTTTCTATGACACTTAGTTCATGCTAGTCATTAATAGATATTCTGAAAAAGGATTCTATGGTCATGAAAAATAAGCTGAAAAAAGTTGAATTGTTTTACTTTTTATGCTGCATAGGCTAATGTAGATTGTGAATCTATGAAAGAGAGAGGAACAATTATTTGAAGTTTTTCCTAAATTTAATAATCTAAATAAACGATTTATCTTAGTCTGCTTTGTGCTGCAACAGAATCCTGCAGACTAGGTAACTTATAAAAAAGTTCAGAAATTTATTCTTTCCTAGCTCTGGAGACTGTGAAGTCCAAGATCAAGTACCAGCATCTGGTGTGGGATTTTTTCCTGCGTCCTCACATAGCAAAAGATGGAAGGGGAAGGGTATAAATCCATGTCTGCATGTGGTTAAAGAGCAGAAGAGTCTTGCAAATCCTTTTATAGCAACATTAAGTCATTTATGAGAACAGTGCCCTCATGACCTAAACACCTCCCATAGGCCTTGCCTCCAAACCCTGTTACATTGGAGATTAAATGTGAACATGTGTTTTTGGAAGGGATCAAAACATTCCCATCATAGCAAGGTTTGTATTTTTTTCTTTTGACTATTTCACAGGCTTGTATTTCAGGGATTCACTGTAGGATTTATTGATGTATAGTATGTATTATGGCAATTTCATATTTGCTTCCTCTTCATCTCAAATGGACTTTACATAAAACAATGACCAAATTGAAAGATTTTCAATGCCAGGAGTGGTGGCTCATGCCTGAAATCCAGTACTTGGAAGGCTGAGATAGGAGGGTCATAGACTTGAGGATAGCTTCAGCAACATTGGGAGATTCTCAGCAACCTATGAAGACCTTGTTTTCAAACAAAAAAAGGCTGGAGGTATAAGAGGGAGGTAGAATGCCCTTGAATCAATTCCCAGTCCCTCTGCTCTCCCCAAAAAATATTTTTAAGAAGAGGAGCTGTATGATAATTTTTTTTGTTTATTGTTTTCTTGGTACTGGGGATTAAACCCAGGGACATTCTACCTCTGAGCTACATCCTCAGACCTTTTTATTTATTTATTTTTTATTTTGGAACGGGACTCACTAAGTTGCTGAGGGCCTCACGAAGTTGTGAGGCTGCCGTTGGACCAGCAACCTTCCTGTCTTAGCCTCCCAAGTACTGGGATTTTGGTGTGTGCCACCATACCTGGCTCATGTTAAGGTTTTAATATTGCTGAATGCAGTGTAGAAAAAAAATTACAGGAATAAAAAGGAGATTTGAGATGGTTAGCTAAAGAATAACATTTAGTGTAGGGTGGCATCAGTAGTCATTAGCAAGTATGAAGGAATTTAAACATATTTAAAGTGGAGGATCATTGGACTTGTTGATTGGATATGTGACATTTCTTACATGAGCAATGAAGTAGATGGTAGGGAAGGTAAGATAAGAAAACCAGGAGAGTGTGATATTATGGAAGCCGAAACAGAAGGTGATCAGTGTTGAATATTGACAAGAGCTTTTTTTGTGTGAAACTGGGGATTGAACTCAGGGGCAGTCTACCTCCAAGCTATACCCCAACTCTATTTTTTATTTTTATTTGAAACAGGGTCTCACTAAGTTGCGGAATGTCTCACTAGGTAGATAAGAACTTTAAGTAAAATGATGATTGACATTGGAAATATAGAAATTATTAGTAGTCTTAGCAAGAGGATTTTTGGTGCAGTGGGTGAGACTTTTAGTAGTAGGTCAAGTACAGAATAGAATATGAATAACTTTCTTCAAGAGGTATGATTTTGAAGGGCATATATCTTAGAGACTGAAGAAGCTATAGTGGAAGGGAGTTTTAAATTTTTTAATTTGAAATATTTAGGCATCTTTGAATACTTATAAATCGAGTAGGCAAAAAGTATTTGAACCCTGGTGGGAAGAAATGGGTTCTGAGCTAAGGATCAGCATATATTTTCCTTAAAGAGATATATGTAAATATTTTAAGCCCCGTTGTTGTTATGGTCCTAGCTCTGCCTTTGGAGTGCAAGAGGAGCAATAGACAACATGTATAGAAATAAATGATCATATTTCAATAAACCTTTATTTATGGACCCTGAAAGTTTAAATTCATACAATTTACATATGCCACAAAACATTCTTCTTTTGAGTTTTCTTCAATTACTTAGCATTATTACTATCACTTTATCTCTCAAGAGATAAAAAAACAGGGGAGATTGGCAAGGGGGTCACGGCAGGAGAGGTGGAGTTTTCCCAAAAGAAATACAGTATGAAGGAAGGAAAGAATGCAATGTAGGTGCAGACAGATGTGTTGATATAGTGAACAGGGAATTTTTATCCCTTGGTTTCTATTTTCATGTAACAATGTATTTAGAATAATAGCAAACTTTTATCTCTGGTTTATTGATAGCACACATTATTTTAGTTGTTTTCATACTCTGACTCATTTACTGTTTACAAAAATCTCACAGGACAGGAAATACTATTGTCTCTATCATGCCAGTAAGGAACTGAGGTACAGAAATGTTAAGAAATACATGCCTGAAGTTCTTTTTCTAGCAAATTTCTGGGACCAAAATACAAACCCAGATAATTTGCTTCTAAAACCCAGATAATTTGCTGCAACCTGAATAAAAACCCATATAAATTGACTCTCACTCTTATCTACAAGCCACATTCAATTAAGTCCATTTACTCAGGGGAAAAGGGACTAGGAGTGGCTAGTCATCTCAGAAGTGTAGAGGGGAGAATGATTGAGCATTGTCGTAAGGTCATAAGGACATCAAGAGCTCAGGTGAGACTGGGAATTTTAAGTTGCAAGTTCCATCAATCAATCAAGTGATGTGATTTACTCTGAAAGAGCTCAGATACTTGAGTGAAGGCACTGAGAAGACTGACTAGTGCTTTTATCTAAAGTTAGAATTCATTGGGTATGGTAGGGGGGCAAAGAGACAATGGAGAGTGAGGGCAGCTGCAATGATCTACAGAGAAAAGAAGCTTTTGGTAATGTATCCCACTTATTTGGAAGCTTTCTGCTATGGTAGTGCTTTTTGTCTCACTGGTCTCCCTGGCCTACTATTTACTCCAGCGCAGTACAAGGTCATATTAATGATTACTTCTAAGTTTCCTTTATGCCATTCCACAATTAAATAAATCAATATAGTAATATAAAAAACCTAAATTTAAACCTAAAATTTTATTTTATCGTTTTAAAAGTTACAATTCCCATCTGAAGAAAAACAAAAGCAAAGACTCAAATAAAACATTCTGTGGACATCATAAAGACTCACCCCAGCAAACTTTTAGTAATTAAGACATGGGTAATTGGAAAGCTCCAAATCATCTTTATGGTCAATTGACCATTAGATAATAAACAATATACTGTGAAAACTTACTTTTATGATGATTCTGATAGACTGAAATTGCAGACTGAATTCTGAATCACAAAATTTTGAAATACATTAGACAATAATGAGATGGATCATTAGAAGTGATTCTATTTTAAACCTATTAACACAATGTATTGACCTTGAAAGAGCAATAGACTTAGTTGTTAAGAATTAGAATTTTAGGCCTCATTCCAAATGTAGTTAATCAGAGTCTGCATTTTAATAAGATCTCAATATAAATATACAATTATATGTACATTACACTTTAAGAAGCACTTTTTTAGGTTATCATTATTGTAATAAAGTACAGGTTGAGTATCCCTTTATTGAAAATCTTGAGACTAAAAGTGTTTCAAATTTTGGATATTTTTTTGAGTATTTGCATAGATGTAATATATAAGGAATGGGAACCAAGTTTAAACAGGAAGTTCACTTATGCGCCATAAATACCTTATACATTGAACCCAAAGATAATTTAATACAATATTTTTAGTACACCTGGGTTTTGACTATGACCCATCCATCACACATAGTCAAATGTGGAATTTTCCACTTGTGGTATCATTTCAGCACTGAAAAAGTTTGGGATTTTAGATTTTCATATTAGGTGTGCTTTGACCTGTAGAGTGATGAGTTGAAATGTGAACTCACATAAAACATTTATTGGCTTTTATATTTTTGGTTTAGCACTGAGGCTGAACACATGTGAATCCAGACATTTCTTAAGTAAAAAGCTAATTTGAGAGGAAAATGCGGAGAAGCACCTGAGATTTCATTTTATTTTAGATTTGAATTACTGGCTGACAAAAGTACCCATTCACAATTCTAAACTCCATTTTTGTCATTCTTATTTACAGCCATAGTCTGGCTTCTATCTTTCCTTCTTCAATTTTCTATGATCCTCAATTCAAAATTCCTAATCTGCTAAAGCAATAATTTCTAAATTCTCAGCAGCCAGGTATTTGCTGTGTAGAAACAACCCAAAAGATATCTACAAATTTGGTAGGACTCTGATGTTACAGGATATTTTGAAAATCATTCCATGGGGCCATAACTATTGGAACGGTTGTTAGTTTGTTTTTATTCCCCCAGGGCATGGAAGAGTGTTGATTCATAGGAATGAATGTGATTAATCTTTTGCCAAGGCATGGATAAGGCAAAGAGGTGAATCTGACTCATGAATTTTGAGTCCTGAGCAATGAAAGATCATGGATGGCATTGGCCCTGTCTGTGACCTTTCATTTAAAGATCAGCCCAATTATTGATTCTGAGGGGTTTTCTTTTGAATGTTTCTTTTTCAAAAGCTACAATGTCAATGTGAGTGATGGGAGGGTAGTGGATATTCAGTGTATCACCAAGACAACTAAGCTATGGTTTTCTCCTTGTTAAATATTTCTATTGAGAACACTTTTGTTTCTTCCTCTTGTGCTTTTTCTCAGAAGAAAGATAAATGAGAGGTCAGAACAATGGAAAGACAGACAACAGAAGGTCTCCAAATAGGTAAAAATAGTTTATCTTCTTTCCTGATTTTCCTCTCTTCTTTAGGATATAAGTAGATACTTTTAGATAATTTCTTATGGAGCAAGATGGACAGTGCTATAATGTTCAGTTCTCAGTTTTAAAATTTATTATCATAATTTTGAATTGCTATTAGGTATTTGAGATAATACCTAGTAGGCAGGATCATTTGTGAGTATACAAATAAATAGAATACTGAAAACACTCCAATTTAATAAAGTAACATTTCTTGAGCACTGTTATATTTATTATCTCATTTAAATTTCAGAATGACGCCTAGGAACATAGTATTAGTATAGTTTCCCTTATTGAGAATAGAAAATGAGATTTGGAGTCATGAGACAACTCACTGAAGATCACATAGCTCATCAGTGGTATAGCTAGGATTCTTTCCCAGGGCTCCACCTCTTATCCCCAAAGCTAATCAATACATACAAAAGAATGTGAATATTTACCCATGATTTCTCCATTCTTTCTGCTTAAACTTCCTTACATCTCATAAAACCTTCACCATATGAAAAAGGATTTAATCATGTTCCTCCTAATTGCCAAATAAATAAAAAATATTAATATGATGAACAGGGTTCATTACTTCTCCTGGCCACAGACAAGAAATTGACTTATAGTATATGATTATTCCTGGGTTCACAAGATAAGTAAATTAGAGCAAAAACTGGCTATAAAAAGAAATTGACTTCTAATGTCTGTTAATATTCTTGTACCAGTTAGTAGAGAAGGTAAGCAAGGATTGATTCCCTTTGACAAAGTCCTCACTTCTATCTTCCCAGGTGCTTTATTTTCTCCTCTACATCAACTGGCTCCAACTACAGAAAGTAAATGACTAAGTAAACCAGTAAACTTCTGTGGACTCAGTCATCTAATTCATTTGTTGAATTTCCTTCTTGGAGACCTTGTCCCAACAATTATTTTCTCTTTATTCTGTGCCTTCAATCCTTTCTCTACTGAAACCATGACAATATGCCCAACATCTCCTAAACAACAAAGAAAATAATAATGGACCTCCTACACAGTGCTTTGGTTGTAGCTCCAACCTCTTGGTTGCAACCAGGCTTTTCAAAACAGTAGTTGAAAAGTTATAATGTCTTCTCTTCTATTCATACCCCAACCCACTCCAACCTCTCTTCACTGTTCACCAAACCAGCCTTTCCCAAGATCACCAACGACTTTATCATTTCAAAATTTATTTAGAAAAAATTCTCAGTCTACTTGAACTCAGAATAACATTTCATCTTGTGGATCACAGATCACTCATTCCTCCTGACATCCTCCATTCCCATTGTTTCATGAAACACATGTGTGCCTGGCTTTCCACTTCTGTCTCAAACTGCACAACTCCCAGATCCTCTCCTGCCTGTTGCTTCCATTTGGTATTTTTCAGGGAGCTGTCCTTTCCCTTTCACTTTTCTGGAAGCAATCTTATTCAATCTTCTGACTTCAGTGATACTTTACATGCCAATATTATCGATAATAATATTTATGGAATGACTACAATGTGTCAGTCACACAACTAAGATCTTCCTGTGATGTGTCTAATTTATTCCTCAAAACAATTCTTTTAGGTTACAATTTATCCAGTGTTTCCGCTAAGTCCCAAACAGCTCATATACCTATAAGTAGAAAATTCCTTTGACTTAATCTTAAAGACACCTCAGAGACAAGAAATTCAATATGGCATTCTTCACTTTCCAACTCTATTCTACTTCTTCCAACATTGCTCCCTAAATCAATTCATGTTATTACCAACCAAAAATTGCTCAAGTTAGAAACCTGAGAATCAAGCTTTCTTGTTCCTTATGCCACTCTCACTAATCACTAATTTCTACTAATTTTACCTCCTAAGTAATCTTTATAATATGCTACTTTTCTTCATTTTCGTTCCTTTCAATTTACTCTATGGTTTCACAAACTCAAAACCATTGGCATTTTGTACCAGACAATTCTTTTCTGTGGTAAACTGTGCATTGGTAAGCAGCAGTATCTTTGTCCTCTATCCACTAGATGCCAATATCAACCCTTCCTCATTCTCCTGGGGTTCTGACAATCAGAAATATCACCAGACAATACCAAAAATCTACTTGGAAGCAATAATGTTCCCATTGGGGAACTACTACTTGAGTTCCAGTTAAAATGATCTCTTTTACAAGTTAATGCAGTAGTTTTAATTCCTTCGAAATGGTGTAAGACATAAGACTAATTATGTCACCATTCCCTTTTAAAACCTTATATAGCTTCTTTGTGCCTTTAGAACAAAATCCAAAGTTCTTAAAGTATTCTCAAGTTTTGAAACCTTGCTTACCTCTTCAGTATCTTTTTGGAGGGCCATATTAGATTTCCTCATGTTGTTACTTCCTGAAAATGCCAATTCTTTATCCTGGGGCTTTATAGAACCTTTATTTTTCTTGGAATGCTGTCATCTGCCCCTATGTTTTCACCTAGTCAATTGCCTGTCATTTTTCATGTCTCAGCTGACAGGTTATTTTCTCAAAGAGATTCTTCCTAGCCAGCAACAATCTACCCTTCCAATAGACCAGGGCAGTGACCTGTGCCAAAACTATATATGCTTCCATGGTACATTAGACTTCCTTTTTTTACAATGTGGGTTGATTTTTATATAATTACCTAATCAATGATTTCATAACAAACTGACAGATCTATGAATATGGTTACTCTGTCCATTTCAGACTCTGTCCTATGCTTAGTATCTACTACAATGCTAGGCACATACTAGAGAATCAATAAATATTTCTTGAATTAATGCATTGGAGAATACATTGCGAGGAAGCAGTGGTATCTCATGTACTATCTGGAGAGGTAATACAGAGAAGTCTCATTATCTTCCAGAAGTAGGAACCAGAAAGTTAGGGACCAAGGTTACAGTCTCCATTTCCTGGGGCTGAAAGGTTTCTTCCCCTTATTACTTGTTTCAGATTAGCCCTGAGAGCACATGACCTCCACACTGGCTTGTTTCTTCTTACCAAGTTGCTGTTCTATTAAGTCTTAAGTTTTCTGTAGTGAGAAAGAAATGTTAGTATACAGCTCAGTGACCATTTATCCTGAAATTAGTGGGGAAGAATAGTGAAATGCATGACATTATTACAATAACTGTCTGTTGGTTTTCCAGAAGGCAATAAAAGAAGTACAACACTCGATTGAAATATATGGTCATTTGTTCCTTGTAAGGACCATTCCTATCAGAAACATGCCTGGCAGGAAAATCCTTTGAACAGCCTTGAATATAGCAATGAGTACATGCAAAAAAATTGAAACAAAAGTCAGAGAATATCCTTTCCTGATGTTGTAGTTCAGATATATAATGCCCCTGGGAAAAGCTCTTGTATTGACAGTGCAAAAATGTTCATAGGCGAAATGATTGAATCATGAGAGTTTGAATCTCACTTGGTGATAAGATGGGCAGTTGGGGTTGAGACTGGAGGGGGTGGGCCACTGGGGTGTGGCCTTGGGGACTATATATGTCTATTGTCCCCTGCTCTTGCTTTCCACCTCCATGCCCTGAGCTCCAGAGACATGAACCCACCTAAAATGGACTGAAACTCCTGAAACCTCTCAAACTGTGACCAAATAAATCATTCTTCCTCTAATTTGTGGTCGCTGGGTATTTTGGATCACAGCAATGAGAATCCTGACTGAAAACCCCCGCACCTCTTATGCTTTCTGAACCTTCTTTAAAAGAATATGAGTATTTGTTTTCAGAGAACCAAGAACTGTCATAGTCTCTGACATAGGGCCACCATGGTAAACAGAAGCCAGACAATGTGGCCTAATCCTTTTTCTTGGTAAGTGGGTACCACAGGCAATAATGATCCGTGAAATAAATGACTTGGTTTGTTTGGTCCCATATTTTTTTTTTTTAATTTCACCGTAAAAGATTTCTACCAGACACAGGAAAATTGTTGACTTCGAAGAGCATGCATGGTAGATATATTTATATGCATAGATGCCAGGACACATTCAGAGAGGGAAAAGTGGGCCAATTATGTGGGGCATATGGGCTTTGGTGGTGCACTGAATCCATTATCTCCACATCTCAAGAGTCAGATACATCTTAACGCTTTGGAACAACTAAGACTTCTTTTTTGTGGACATAGATGAATGCTCAAAAATGTGATACATCAGGCGGCAGAGGCTGCCACTTGGAGCAATGCTGATTTATTTTTTGAAAGCTAAGCCAAGGGAAACCCATCATTTTCTAAGGAAGAGATTTTGCAATCATCTTTAAACTTTCAGATGCTAATTCTTATCTTATTTCTCTAACCACCCGCTCTAGAGCATGTTTAATGAAAATAAGGGGTGATGGCTGTCATATCTTAAGTGAGCTAAATTTTATCTGTGCTGAAAAATCACTGCGAAATAATCTCTAATTATAAAGCTGGGAAACAGAACATTTCAGCACATGTGCACTGAAGGAGTGAGCCCCAGTTCTTACCACTAGAGCTGTCTTGAAAATTACTCACATCTGCTAAAAGGGGAAAAGATAGAGCTTCTGTATCAGTGCTTTTAAAAAAAAATCTAAATATTTAGTAACTGTACTGAAGTTTGGCCTGAAGACCTATTTTTCTTAGTTACTGATTAAAGTTACTTTATTGTATGCGAAACTGTCTCTGATTTTTGTAATATTGAGTGCAGAAATTATATAGCATACCGTATATAATTTTGCAAATTCTCAACAAATGCTGTGTGGTAGGTGTTGTGCTAAATGCTTCATATGTTATCTGACTTCTGTTTATTTCCAAACCAGGATAATGATAAAGTGGCAGAAATACAAATGGGATAATGTCAACTAAGACATTTCTGAACAGTTTAGAAATCTACTTCCAATCTTTAGGCAACAACAATGCAATAGCAAAAGGATAGAGAAAAGGTAAAAAAAAAAAATGCTTTTATCTGGTATGTGGCTGCTTTTAATACTTTAGAGGGTTGGGGTTTTGTGGATTGGGAATTATGGTAATATTACTCATTTTTTCCTATATGTAAATGACAACAATTATATACTGTAACTCATATCACTAATCTATGTATTCAATATATCTCTGTGTGCTAGGATACATAGGGAGGTTTAATCTAATGAATTCATTTCTTAAGCTTTTTTCTTTTTCTTTTTTTAAAATTTTTTATTGTAGTAACTCGTGCAATATAGCATACATCTTTGTTAAGTACAAATTGTTAACAACATATTTGCACATAATTCTCATTTGACCCCTTCCCCAATTCCCTCCCCGTTCCCTCCCCCTCCCTCCCCCTAAGGTTCACTTCAGTGAGTGACCTTGATATGATTGTGTAGGTACATCATGTGCTTTAGGGTGTCCCTCTGCCCCATGAATCCACTACAATTAAATCAATTTCTTTGCTTATCGAGGATCTCTCTTTTTCATCTAGAGACCCTCCTATGCCCCATCTTCTCCCTAGCATCCGCATATTAGGGAGAACATATGCTTCTTAACTCTTTGTGACTGACTAATCTCACTCAACATAATGTTTTCCAGTTGCATCCATTTCCCTGCAAAGAACATGATTTTATTCTTCTTTATGGCTGAGTAAAATTCCATTGT
>PVLC010000877.1:0-55681 GCA_004027655.1 Graphiurus murinus
TTTTTTTTTTTTTTTTTGCGGTACTGGGGATTGAACTCAGGGGCATTCTACCTCCGAGCTATACCCCCAGACCTATTTTTTATTCTTTATTTTGAAACCGAGTCTCACTAAGTTGCGGAGTGCCTCACTAGGTAGCTGAGGCTGGCCGCGAACCCGGATCCTCCGGTCTCAGCCTCCCGAATGCTGGGATTACAAGCGTAAGCCACCACGCCCGGCTTGTGTTTGTTCTTAATTTCTATTTCTTTTTACAGAAATATTCATCAATTTCTTATTTTTGATTTTATGAAACATTAAAAATTATTTTTATGAAAAATTAAATAATTTAAAGATTTGTATTTATCTTTGAGTACAGTTTTGATTGTAGATCACAAGTTTTTTCTATGTAGTATTTTAAATTATTCTATATGTTTAGTTTTGATATCTATTTTCATCTGAAAGCTATTTAGTGTTGTTTTAACTTCCCAAGTTTTTGTTTTGTTTGCTACCATTTTATAAGTCATTTTCAGCTTTCTTCCAGATGTCAGAGAATAATACCTTTCTTTTGCATTGGCAATTGTGATTTTTATTTTGATTTAATAAATGATCAACTTTGATAAATGTTGCATGAGCAACAGAAAATGAAGTATAATATTTTTGTAGGATATAGAGTTTTGTAGGTCATATAACTATAAAGTATGAAAATTTACATATAAAAATGAAGAAGGAACAAAGAATTTTCAGATTTATAAAAGTTGAAGACGATCATTGTCACAAGCTCTGACTTTAAGAAATGCTAAAAAATATTAAAGGGATAAAACATCCAAATATATTAGTAAGGAAATAGGAGACTTGAATATCACTATAAACCAATTGTATTGAACATTTCAAGCAACAGCAATAAAATATGCATAATATTCTACACATAGAGCAATTTATCATTATTTAGGTCCCATTTCCCTTTCTTTCTTCTATTTTTCCTTTTTTCTTTTTCTCTCATTTGATGGCTCAAGACCAAAAAGAAACTTACTCATTTTGTTATGATTCTGTAAATTCTATGCATTCCTAATATTTTCTCTTATATACTTGTATTTGCCAAAGATTAAGATCAATGATTATTTTATCTTCTTACCTCTACTAATAATATAAAAACTAAAAATAACAGTTTTGATCATTACCTTGTTGCAGGTCTTGAGCTAGGTATTTTAGATACATTTTCTTATTTAAAACTCATAAAACTCAGCTGGGTGTGGTGGTGCATGCTTGTAATTCCAGTACTTGGAGACTGAGACTGGAGGATCCATGTTCATGGCCAGCCTCCGCTACTCAGTGAGGCCTGCGACAACTTACTGAAACCCTGTTTCAAAAATAAAGAAAATAAAATAGGGCTGGAAGTGTATCTTGGAGGTACAATGCCCCTGGGTTCAACCCCCAGAACCACAAAAAATAAAAAAATAAACTCATAAAAATATAAAATACTATACTTATTACTTCTAATGTGGAATCCTTAATATTGTATTCTTTATTAAAAAACACACAAATAAAACATTTTTTGTTTGTTTTAGAAGATGTTTCTTGTCTTTGGCACTGCTTCTTTAATGCTAATATTGTTACTTTTGCCTCCTTTTTATTTGCATTTGTCTTTTATATCTGTGTCTATCTTTTAAAATGAACCTTTATGCCACTTAGTATGGCATTGGTATATAGTAAGTATTCTACAAAAATTGCTTGTGGAATGAATATATCTTTTGGAATCAGTTATTAAAACTTGTGTCTCCTTTACAAGGCATAAAATTAGATTTTGCTTGTGAACCAATGTGAAATAATTGTTAAAAGAATTTAACTCATTTATATTTATTGTGTTAATGATGTTTGATTTACTTCTGCCATTTAGTGTTTTGTATTTTTAATTTCTCCCTTTAATTTTCTTTTGCTTTTATAGTTGCCAAAAGGACTGTGAGTTGTTTGACTAGATATATGTAAAATTTGATTTGAAGAGTGTATAACTCACTTTTTTCCAGTTTTTATTGGCATCTGGCTCTTCCTACAGCTGAATGCATTCACATTACTGGCAGGATAGTTGGGATTTTCATTATAGCTGCTGCTTCCCAAGGCTTTATATTCATGTGCAGCCTCGAGTAAATTCTGTTTATGGTTGTGGTTTTCCCATTTTGTTTATGATCTCACTTGAACTAATTTATTCCTTTGAAAATGAAACATATTTGTTACATTGTGTAGTCTTCTGTTTTTAATTTTGTGCTAATAATATAACACATGTTGAATGATATGCCACATATTATCTGTTATATACACTGTGCTGAATTATACAAGTTTTGGAGAAGAAAGATTAAAATATAGTATCTTGTCCTTGTTTTTAAGGAGCTTAAAGTATAACTGGCAGGGTACTGCATATACATCCATAAAAATGTAAATAACTCAAACAATAAAATGTAAATGGTGTCACCAAGAATCAAATACAAATAAATATCAAACGAGGAACATATGAAAAAAGTGCCATGGATTCAGAAGTCAGATATATTGTCTATAATTAAACATGCAAATAAATCTTCCAAGAGGAAGAAGTGCCACATACACAGGTGGCTGAGTTGTGTGAAAATAGGCATGTATATGGCACATTGGTGAGATGTCAAGCCAATGACCATGGTTATATCAGTTCATGGAGTTAAAAATGTTTATCTGGGTAAGTAAATCATTTTTCAAATACATGTTAAGTACTTAGTTATCTGTATTAGTTTGATTCCTCCAGAATGACTGAATAAATCAATAGCATGAGAGAGAGAGAGAGAGAGAGAGAGAGAGAGAGAGAGAGAGAGAGAGAGAGAGAGAGATTGAGAATTTCCAAGATCTACTATTGGCAGGCTAGTGACCTTGAAGAGCTCATAATGTAATTCTAACAGGAGTCTGAAAGCAGGAAAAGACCAGTGTCTTAACTCTAAGATACAGAGAGTAAACTTTTTCCTTATTTATTTATTTATTTATTTATTTATTTTTGCTCTCATTAGACCTTGGATGGGTTGGATAAGGTCCACACACATGGTGGAGGGCTATCTATTTTGCACAGTCTACCAATTCAAATGTTAATACATCCAGAGTAATGGTCTGCTAAATACCTGGGCACCTTATGGTTCAGTTGAGGTGACTCATACAATTAATCATTTCCTAGAAAGCATACAGAGGGCCCTTAACTAGGGGCAGGAGAATGTCAGAGAAGGCTTTTGTGTGGAACTAGTCACAGAGATGAGTTCTAAGAGACAAGTAGGAGCTTAACAGGTGAAGTTTTTAAGCAGGGCAGGGAAATTAGGAAGTGTTTTCTAGGAAGAAATAAGATATAAAGGCTTAGAGGCAAGTAAGAGCATGAATGTTCAGGAATTGCAACTATTTTACTGCAACTAGCAAAAGAACATGAACAGGGGAATCAGATGAAGAAGATGGAGGGAGAAAGTCAGTCAGGTCCAGGTCACACAGGTTTTAGGTACCAGGTGGTTGCTCTTGAACTTCATTTCCAAGGCTAGGAAAAGTTCAAAATGATTTTAGATAGAACAGAGGATAGAAAGTGGACTGCAGATAGGATGATAATTGAGAGCAGAGACAGTGATTGGGAAATTCTTGGTTTAATTCAGGTGAGAGACATCCAGGGGATAAACAGAGAGAGTAGCAGCAAGAATATATTTGGGAACAATTAAGACATTAGACTCTATAGCTTAGATGTCAAATTGCTAGGAAGAGAGGGAACCAAGGATGATTGTGGAAATGGCTGATACCAGTTTATTGCTATAGGAAAAAACACAGGAAGAAGAGAAAGTTTCTAGGCCAGAGGAGAGATTTGGGGTGGAGTATGATAATTTCATACATTTAATACATGCATATGGCTTTAAAGTTTTCCTCTTCTTTATGGTATTTTCCTACAGAGTTTATAATAATGGAGTCTCAAATGTTGGCATTTCTTTAAGATTTCATGAGTGTTTAACACTGGTAAAATTACTAGGTCAATAAAATATGTGTAAATGTACAGACTTGTTGGTGAAACAAACTTTTATTTAGCTACCAATCCCATAAATGGCCAGACAATTAACAATGATAAAGTTTGTTTCAGTAACAAAGCCTTCCAAAGAGAGGGAGATTTGGAAGCCTTTCAACAAAATAAATTCCTTTCTTCTCAGATGACATGTAAACTGATGTCATTTCTCATTCCATCAAGAAAAAAAAAAAAGAAAGAAAGAGAAGAATTGAAAGATGAAACTCACTCTGGTTTTCAGTATTCCAATGATGGCATTCTTCCTCAAAGTGATCTAAAAAAAGACATTGTGAGCAAACTTGTTATTTCCTCTGCCAGAAATGCATGCCTGGCCATAATGCAAGCCTTTCATATTTAGTCATTTAGATAATGGTTTCTACATGAACTTTCATAACATTTATTTACTGCTATAAGTGACTGGAACAACTGCGGTTGCACACCAGGAATCCAGTTCCCCAGCAGTTAGATTTCTCACTGTGTCATCTCAACTTTGTAGAGGTTGTCCTGAAAGTAGTGGGTCCTGTCAATACTTCAGGGGCAGTGCTAAATGGCCTGGGCATGTTAGTGTTTAATGTTTACAGTTCTACCTGCTTCCAAAATATATCAGTCTCACTCTGTGAAGACCATCTTCTGGTTATAAATATTTCAACTCCTTAACCCCAAGTTTTTAGGGTATATTAGCCACATCTTCCTACCCCTCCTATCTGGCTGACTGATTAACAATCTTTAGTGAATTGTTGTAGTGGGAAAATAGCCAGAGCCTGCCAAATCCTGGAGACATGGCTTTTTATATGTCCATCTGGGTAAAGTGGTAAAGTAGGACTTACACCGCTCTACTAAGGAACTGATGAGGGTTTCCCCAGGGTGGACATGTTGATGCTGATGGAGAGCTTCCTTGCTTTAAGAAGTTTTTTCCTTGTACACTGCAGAGGCAGGAAGGGGTGCCTGCCTGGACAGTGTAAACTCAAGGTGGCTCTGTTAAGCAGAGCTTTGACTTACTGTCTCACCACCCCGTCTGGTCCCTACGTGCTGAGGTGGGGGTTCCCTCAGGCTGAGCTGGTTTGACTGGCTGAACCACAGATTTACAGAGCAGTCTCTCGGGCCATTGCCTGTGGGTGGCTCCTGCCCTGGCAGGAAGCTGTGCCCACGTGCTTGCCTTCATCAGCTCCCACTATGAGTGCCAGGCATAGACCCACGGGAGCAGGGCATGGCCACAGATGGGCCTCAATGTCTGACCCTGGCCTGTTCCAGATCTGATTCCCAGAACCCTCTCAGCTCTTGGCTGACTGTCTACCTTGGACTAGGATTATAGACCAACATTCAAGAACTTCACCTTGGTGGCCAGAAAACACACAGCCAGAGACAACTGTGGAAGAAACCACTAGATTGTGGACAAAGGTAAAAATAATATATTCAAATACAATTGGGACAATGTATTTTTCTCATAAAATAACCTTATTGTCTGAAGGAGGAAACAAAGAACTTCAATAAGACAATAGAAGAAAAGAACACAATAGACCAATTTACCATGAGAAAGCAGAGAGGTTAGCAACTGCTAACTTTTGCTGCTCTTATAACTAATGACAAATCTCTAGTGTTCATATGAGCAGAGATGTTCATGTTGACAGAAGATTTGCAAATGACAGAGGATCCTCACAGAATTTCTATTTGACACGATAGTTTAAATTTTATCTACCTATATCTATGCATATGCACTGGATGGGGATAAAAAGAAAAAAATGAGCCGTAATCTTGGTTTTGAGAAAAGGCATAGAAGATTGGGCCATTTTCCTAAGAGGCTGTAAGTCTTGTGATGAAAGAGGATACGGCTTCTAAGAAAACAATGTTACTGCCTTTGTGCTCCTAGTGCAAAGGACAGTGCTTGACTGTGGCACTTGTGCATATTTGTTGGAAGTTGTTTGGGGTTGCAATCAACATGAATTTGCGCCACTTAAGCACATCAATTTTTAAGAGTTTTTCATTTATTCTATGTATTCCCTTATTGACTGGACAAATATTTACCAAAATAGCTACCACCTGAGACCAGAAGTATATGAATAAGGGATGTCTGTGTGATTCTAGCCTAAATTTTGACATTTTGCATGGGTGCTCTAGAAAGTAGATTAACGGCAAGGGAGGTGATACTATGTGTAAGGGGTTGCTTCCTTTATTGAAAAAATGACCAAAGTAATAAATTAATATTATTTTGTGCAGTGCTGGGGATCAACCCAGGGTCCATGATGCTAAGCAAGCACTCTACCACAGAGTTACATCCCCAGCCCTGAGCTGATTATTTATTTATTTATTTATTTATTTATTTATTTATTTATTTATTTATTTATTTATTTATTTATTTTTGTGGTACTGGAGATAGAACGCAGGGCCTTTCTACCTCCGAGCTACACCCCTAGTCCTGTTTTTTATTCTTTATTTGAAACAGGTTCTCATTAAGTTGCAGAGGGCCTCACTAAGTAGCTGAGGCTGACCACAAACCTGTAATCCTCTGGTCTCAGCCTCCCAAGTACTGGGATTACAAGCATGAGCCACCACACCTGGCTCTGAGCTGATTATTTAGAACTGTTATATACTTCATCTCCCTTGACCAGTGAAGATATGATTGTATTTAAAGCATCTCAGTTCTGCAGATGATTCCAGAACATTCTAGAAAATGTCTCTTTTGTTGCTTGTTGAATCCCATTGCTAGGCACCCACCTCTCTCTAACCTATAAGAAACAGTCTTCCACTCATGTGAATCTTTTCTTCACAGAGTGGCTGTGCTATCTCTGCTTCCTCACCTCATATCCTCTCATTTAAAATGGGTTATAAAACATTAGAGCAAGAACATGTAAAGAATAATACCATAAATCCCCAAGCACCACCACTTACCTTAACAAATAAACATTACCAATAAAATCTATGCTCCTGTGTATCTACCTCATTTGCATCTTGTTCTCTCCAGGATTTTAATGACACAACCACTATCTTAAATTTAGATTTGATAATTATTATTTCCACATCATTCTTTATAGTGGTACTAAATATGTATAAATGTCTAATCATTATGTCATACTATTTTCTATGTTTTTAATCCTTATACAAATGATGTTATATAGTATGTATTCTTCTATTACTTGTTATCCCAATATTTTCATTTATTATGTGTTGGTAAGAGTCATCACTACGATTCATTTACATATTTTCCTGATGATGGGTATTTAGTGTGTTTGTAACTTTCCTGCCAGGGGGTTCAGGACAGATATCAGCATTACTACTTGGTGCAAGCTGGGACTCACTGAGGAAAATGGTTTTAGGTGGACTCTTAGTTACTTTTTCAGAGGTGTGTTTGAATTCAAGTGTGTTTGGATACACTATGGTGCTGGTCTCTGCAGGGAAGTTCCACCACACCCATTTCTCTCCCTTTTTGCCAGCCTAACAGGTGAAGAGCCTTGTGAAATTTGGGGACCTTGAGACTGCTTTCATGTTAAACAATCTGAGGGTGTGAGCTCTTTGCAATTGTTGAGAATAGAGGCTGCCTACCACTGGGCTGTTTAGGGGGCATGAGAAGTGCGACTTCTGCTGAGATGAAGCCTCTAATTCAGGCAGCTTCTTACCAAGCAATTTAGAGAGAAGTCCTTGTTTATTGTCACTTCAAACCAACTTGTTTTAGAATTCTATTGGTGCAATATAACTATACACTGTAGTGTGATTCAAAGTGATACTTTCATATATGCACATGGCACCTCTTGGTGTGGTTCTTCCTAACCTCATCCTACTCTCCTCCTACCTCCCTGTACTACTACTAGTGAGACTGTTAGTGATCAAACCAGTATTTTCCTCATTCAAATAATATTACTATAATCATGTCTACTTATGTACATATGCAAGAGTTTTTAAGCATATACACCTAGGAGTAAAATTGCTGGATTGTAGGAATTAAGCCTTGTCAAATTTACTGAAGCATACCATTTATTCTTCAAATAATTGAATCATTTTATCCTCCACCCAGTAATTCAAGATTCCTCCTTGCTCCACATCATCCCCAACATTGGTGTTGTCCAAAGTTATTAGGTTTTTTTTGCCAGTATAGTATGCGGTATGAGACAGTGCCTCAGAAAAATGTTTTGATGATGGTTGAGATTGGACATCTTATCATATTGTGCTGGTCATTTATGTTTCTCCTTTTATGAATTGTTTTTTCCTACCTTTTTACTTTACTTTCTCTATTTTTTTTTTCTGACCTGTAGATTTCTTATATTCTTGCAACAGTTATATGGTGCAAATATTTCTCCCACTCTATGGCTATTTTGCTTGTTCATTATACTTTTAAAATGTTATATAGTCCTTTTATCCACACAAGTTTAAAATTTAGCTATAATGGCAGTTATCAGTATTAAGCTTAGTTGATAAGAGCTTTTTTATTCTTACTCTTTTATTTTAATTCATTTTCCTCTATTTTTTAAGAGACTAAACTATCTACTAGTTACTTTACAATTCTATATGCATATTTAACTTAACTCTCTCTTCCCTTATGAAAATCTCTCTTATAAAATCTTTATTATTGTACAATATTTATTTCTAGCTTGTTTTTGTATTTTCCTAATTCAACACTATCATATTGTTTTATGCTGCATTTTGGACTTTCTGTAGTTACACATTTAGTGAGGATCTATTCATGGTAAAGTCTAAATTTTTTGTTTGTCAGAAAATATAATTAGATTATTTCTTTTTTTTTTTTTTTGCGGTACTGGGGATTGAACTTAGGGGTGCCCTACCTCTGAGCTACACTCCAGCCCTATTTTTTATTCTTTATTTTGAAACAGGGTCTCACAAAGTGGCGGAGTGACTCACTAGGTAGCTGAGGCTGGCCACGAATCCAGATCCTCCAGTCTCAGCCTCCCAAATGCTGGGATTACAAGTGTGCACCACCATGCCCGGCAGATTATTTCCTTCTTAAGTGAGGATTTAGATAGGTATGAAACTGCAAGTTGAATTTGTTTCTCATGGTCTTTGAGAGATCTGTTCTTCTAATTTAATTCCCTTATGAATGCCATTTTAATATCATATTTTATGGTGCTAAGGATTGAATCCAGGGACATTTTACATCTGAGCTACACTCCCCAGCTGTATTTTACTTTTTATTTTGAAACAGGGTCTCACTAAGTTGCTGAGAGCCTTACTAAGTTGCCTAGACTGACTTTGAACCTGTGATCCTCCTGTTTCAATCTCCCAAGTACTGGATTACAGGCCTGGGCCACCATGCCTAGCTCCTGGTATATTTTTGGAGGTGCTTTTTCTCTGGCTATTTTAGGATTATACATTTGTCTTCAGTGATCTGTAATCTTTCTATGATATGTTTAGATGTGAATTTAAAAATTGAGGCTGCTTAATTCCTGAATCTGAAGATTCATGGTTTTTTATCAAGGAATTGTTTGGTCATTATATTTTAATGTATTGCCCTTCTGGAGCTTCAAATAGATTTATGTTAAGTTTCATTTTATTTATCATTTCTACAAAAACTTTATTATTTCTTGGCCCTATTCATTATATTCCATAAACCTTAAAAAAATCTATCTTCCAGTTTATTTATCTTCCATGTTCTTCTCAATTTAGTTTTTAAACCACTTACTGAATTTAAAATTTAAATAATTATATTTTGCCATATTTTAATGATTATATTTTAATTTCTTTAAGTCCAATTTGACTCTCTCCATATATATATATACATATATATACATATACATATATACATATATACATATATATTGCTTATTTATGTTCTTATTTATGTTTTATTGTTTCTTGAAAATACCAATATACAAAGTCCTAGAGAGTTTGCTCTTGTTTTTTATTTCTAAATTCTCCTTTTTTTTTTGGTGGTCTGTTTCCTTAGGTATAATTTTGAACTGAGAACTTATATTTGACTGTTGAAAATCTGGTTGGGCATTTGTTCCTTTACATTTGTTTCTGCAGTCCGCACTTGTTACTGCAGAAACAAATTAGAATAGCATTCAGTTAATATTTTGGCTACAGCTTTCCAGACACTGAGGTTTGTATAAATGTGAGCCCCAAACTCACATAGAATAGACCTGTATTTAAAACTTCTTGGTGGTGCAGAAGGTGCAGGAGGGTAGGTTTGAGAGGTTTGGGAAATAAAGACACAGGGTGCCCATTTTCGCATAAATTTGACTTCCACATAAATAATACATGAGTCTTGTTTTGAGCATTTAGTTTGTCCCATGAAATATTTGTCCTGGATTGTGTCTGGCTACTCATGGATGGCAGGGCAGAGGTTGGAGCAACCAGAGGTAAATCTGATATGGATAAATCTCTGTATTATTTTTTGTTGTAGGTGAGTAGGTATTTTTTTTCTAACTTACTATTTCATGGAGAATGCAGTCTTTCAAATGTCTTTGTGGCCATCTAAGTTCCAGCTCCTCACATTGTAAAGGCTTTGTACTCCATCCCCCTGGTGATTCCTTGGGTGGGGAAATTACCAATATAGCATGTGCTTTCCTTTATGGTTTTCTGCTTCCTTTTTATGTATTTGCTTGGATGGTTGATTGGTTCTTTTAGGAATTTCCCCTTTCCTTTGAGTGAAAAATGAATTTAAAATGATATTTGTTGTATTTTATCTATTAGTCATGCTGGGAGCAGAAATAATTCTGTTTACTCTTTTTTTATTTTTCCTTCATGGCATTGGGAATTGAACCCATACCCAGCACTATTTTATTTTTGAAGCAGTTTATCACTAAGTTGCTGAGGGTCAAAGTTGCTAAAGCTGGCTGCAAACCTGCAATCTTCCCACCTTTAACCAAGTTAACCAATGGCCTGCTCTTACCACTGATCTAAAATTGCTCTTTGAAAATTCTGCCAAAAAGACTATTGCTGAATTTAGCTCTTGCCTCTTGAGAGTTGCCTACTTAAAAACTCTCATTTATTGTCCAAACTGTTTCTTTTACCAACTTTTATTACTGGAGCTTTCTCTTAATGTTCCACTTCTCTGACTGGTCATTGTCCATCTTCTTTAATGGCTCTATTTTCTATTGCTGCTTCTGTAGTATAAATATGGCTCTTGCACAGTTTGCTCCTAAGCTAGTAATATCCTGATATCTAAGTTCTTTAGTCTAGCTATTGTATTGTGTTCTATTGTTATCGTGTGTGTGTGTTTTTATGTAGATTGAATGGTTATTATTACCTTTGAAAATCTTTGATAACTTTCATTGCCAAAATATATTATCTTAGCATTAAAATTCTCCTATAACATGACCCAAACTACTTACCCAGCACTTTCAATTATGAACTCCTCTACTTGGCAACCTGTGATCCAGTCACTTCACTGTTCTTCTTGAACCCATGATGCCATTTCACTCCTTTCTGCCTTTGCTCATAAATCTGTAGTACATGCTCTTCATGGCCTGTACAGTCAACCTTCTGTATCTACAAGTTCTATACCACAATGTCCAAAATTAAAGAAAATATTCAGAAAAGAATTATGTCTGTAATGAACATTCAATTTTTGTCATTATTCTTTAAATGATAGAGTATGACAACTATTTACATAGAATTCACACTATATAAGGCATTATAAGTAATATAGATGCTATTTAAAGTGTTTGAGAGGATTGTGTAGGTTACATGCAAATATTTTATATATAAGAGACTTGAGCATCAGTAAATTTTGATATCTACAGAAGTCCAGGAACCAATCTTAGTAGTTTACTAAAGGATGACTATATATGAAATCATACTCTTTCTTTAAGGTCTGGCTCAGATTTCAAATTGGGCTGTTCCCATCTCCAGCTGGATGCTCACATAGCACTTTATTCATGGGTCTCATATAACAATTTTCATGTGTTTTGTACTTATATCTATTTTGTGTGTATCTCTATTATCATAAATTTTTAGGCACAAACTTTTTTTCATCTTATTACCTTAATTTGGAGCTCAATACTATGTATTTGGTAGACTTTGGTGAATTTGTTATAATTTAATTATGGTACTTATCTTTAGTGGTTATGAGGACATATTAAATAGGATTTACACAATCACACCAGGTTTTTTTTATTGTTTTTTTTTTTGGGGGGGGTACTGGGGATGGAACCCAGGGGTATTCTAACTCTGAGCTACACCCCCAGCCCTATTTTTTATTCTTTATTTTGAAACAGGGTCTCACTAAGTTGTAGAGGGCCTCACTAGGTAGCTGAGGCTGGCCCCAGATCCTCCAGTCTCAGACTCCCAAGTACTGGGATTACAAGCGTGCATCACCACGTCCAGCTTCAGGTTTTATTTAAAAAATGAAAATCACTGTGAAAACATTGCTGAAGTTGCAGAAGGAGTATGAATCATCATTTTTTATTTGGAAGAGTATATCTTTTAATCTCCTATATTCTCAGGGGAGTTGTATTTCTATGATGGATCTAGCAGACTAATGGTTGTAAAACTGGAGAGTCCTACAGTTTCATGAAAGGGTCCCCCCAGAAAACACTCCAACTTCTGTAGTCTTTGAAATATGTTCATTCATTCCCCCCCAAATTGCTCTTTTTTTCCCCTTTACTTTAAAATTATCCCAGTGCTTAAACTAAAACAGAGGTAGTCAACTTATTTGTTCTAATAGATTGAACTATTACATCAGCTTGCAAGTATTTGTAATACCTGCGAGTCGAGTCTCTCTTTCCTTTGTCTATATACGGTTGCCAGATTTCAGAATAAAAATATAAGATATCCAGTTCAATTCAAATTTCAGATAAAAATGAATAAATGTTTAGTGTATGCCCCAATATTGCATGGGGCATATGTACACTAAAAAAAGATCAGTTTAAGCCAGGTGTGGTGGTGCACACCTGTAATTCCAGTACTTGGGAGGCTGAGACAGGAGGATTGCAAGTTAAGACCAGCCTCCACAACTTAGACTTTCTGTAACCTAGCAAAGCCCTGTGTCAAAAAAAAAAAAAAAAAAAAAAAAATCAGTTTACCTGAAGTTCCCATTTACCTGGATGTCCATATTTTACTTGACAACCTTATATCTCTACCACCTCTAGCTTCTTATTCCTGATCTTCATAATGATCTAAACAGCACACAAAGCACTTCTACATTCAGAAATGAGGATTGCATAAAACCATTTTCCCTTGGAAAACTCTCAAAGAATGATTCCTTAGTTTGCAAATTTTAAGCAGTGAGAGGAATGTGACATAGCAACAGGGAATTTTAATTCCAAGGTGGTAAAGTCGTTCTGTAGTGAAACAGGGGTCTCAGCCATAGAACTTCATTAGCATAGAGCATATTTCGTTAATTTTTCCAACACAACTAACACATTGTGGCAAGCACATCTTGGTGACACACATTCTGGAACCAGGTAAAATGCCTGGGAAAAAAACCTGCCCGTGTATGTGTTGAATTAAACAGCCCTTTTGTTAGAAGGGCGTGGAAAGGGGCCCTGAATAGTATGCTGAAATGGAAACTAATTGATGGACAGTCTAATCACCACCTCAGCTAGCGCCCCGGGACTCTTTTCATACCAGCAAGCTGTAAATTTAAATGGAAACCAAAAGGAGAGTACATTGCCCGCAGCTCCATGTTCCATTACTTCATGGATGAAATATTCAGGGAGTAAGAAAGAGGCTTACCAGATAATAGCTGGAGAGGAGCCGCCACTCGGTGATTAAGGTAAAACCAAAGTGGCTGGTAAAAATCTCAATCTAACCATGAGCAGATAGGAGCTTCTGTCTGAAGGATTAAACTCTTCTCTGCACAGGATAATGCAATTCTCTTCTGTGTGCTGAAGAGTACAGTGATCTCTTATCTTAGAGCTAGCCCTGGACAGTGTAGACTTTTAGTAATTATGTGATTTGGGGAAAGATGGATCTATCCATGAGCCCAATCCATCATGGCGTATTTATCTTCTAAAGGCCTGCTCTTTGGTATCTGTGAACGTACATGAGTTATCTAATCAGTGGGCTTGAATCCCACCCAACTTTGTCCCTTGAGCCCTAACATGACTTTCTGAGCCTCAGTTTATTCATATAGAAAATAAAACTGATGTTATCTATCTCTCAGGGAGGGGATGTAGATTAACTGGGCTTAAAAGATGCAAAATGCCTGAGATTTATTAATTGCTTCATGAAAGGTAGCTTTGTCACCTCTTATCTGTGCTGTTTATTGCACTCAGCTCTGTTCCTGGACCTGGGATGGTGTTTATCTTCCTAAAGTCAAACATTCCCTGCCTGTATTTCCGATTGTGTTGAGACCCTTTCATGCTACCTGTGAGAAGCATGTTTGCCCTAGGCGGGAAATAGCAGAGGGTTTTCCTCTCCTACCTCTCTCCAGTCAGCTAGTACTAGTTGCCTGCAGTCATGTGTTAAGAAAGGCCATGAGGCTGCCAGGGTTTGGTGAGAGAGTCTCCTGTAGATGAAAGGGCTGCCATTTGCACAAGGAGGGGAATGCTGGAACCCTGCTGCTGTGAGCTGGATAACTGTCTCCTGGGTCAGATTGTGCAGCAGGCAGGGCTCCTCTTCAGGACATGACACTCCCTCTCTTTCTCTTCACTTTTTGTGCCATCATCCCCAAGTTCATAACTATGAACCTGCTCACTATGTGACTGACAAAATGAATGATGCACTCATTCATTTCTATTAGGATCTGGGGACTTAATAATCATTTCCTCCTGAGAAATGCCTTGAAGGAAAAGTCAAGTGCCCTAGCCACAGGGAATGCCAGTTCCCCCACTGTGCTGGGGCCACAGCCAGCCTATGCAGTAGGAGCAGAGGGGGAAAGAAAGTTTCCCCAAAGCCACTCAACAAGCCCTTTGTGGCCCTAACCTCCAACAATAGATTAAGGGAATCTGAATTTATATATAATGAAATGTTTTGTTTTTTTTTAATTCCACTATATTCAGGGGCCTAAGTGGGTGAATGATTTTTTAGTTTCTGACAAAGGTCAAACAACGCCAAATACCTTCCTTGCTTTTGGATATCGACAGGATTCTTTCATTACTGTTGCATATCTTTAACTTAGAGCTCTATTAAAATGTAAGTTTTCCTGAAAGAAGCTAAGGGTGGCAGCATGGAAAAGAGTATTGGGAAATGGATTAAAGAAATGAGAAAGAAAAACAATATTGCAATGTATATAAAACAGACATTCCAGGATGAGATGGCTAATCTCTGAAACAGGGAGGATAACACAGAAGAGTGATGGGAATTTCTACCCTTCAGACATCTGCACGTTAGGTGGAAATGATAACTATATAGACAGTAACATTCTTCCTCTGATGAATATCAGAAAATTTTTTCAAATATGTAGAGGGTTTAAAAAAGGAGATAAAAATACCTGGTAACTCCACATTAACAATTGACCCCCGTTACAATTCTGGCCATGGGGTGGGATGATTCAATCATCCTAGTTTTAGAGATCATTTCCCAAGGTCTAAGTCATTGCTACTTCAAGCCCAGCCTAGACCTTCACCTCCAGATCACATACAATGACATGAGAAGATCAGGCCTCAGCTACACCTTCTGGTCTTATTTTTTCTACAGTGACACTTGCAGATTTGTACCTGAACTATTAATCCTCCAGGTGGCTCATGGACCTTTTCCCCCACCAAACTACAAGGTGAGGCTGCCTTGTTTTTCCCTTTAAATTTCACTCTTCATGTCCAATTATGCTAACTTGAGTCCTCAACAATGAAGTTGCTAGAAAATGTTTCTTGGCAGCTTCTATGGTTTTTCAGTGACTTGTTCTCATAGACACTCAGAAACAGGCCCCTCGTGTGTTCTGCCTCAACCTCATGCAAATGCTGCTGCCCAGTGACATAGCCAATTTGACCATCCTCCCCTGGTGACCACCCCTGGTGTCCCATCCCCCAAGCACCACTGCACCTTGGGGGATGGGACACTGTCATCCCTTGGCTTGTTCCTCCAATTCTTGGAGGCCCTTTCCTCATTTGCACAGTTGAGACCAGGTCATAGCTTTTCCAGAAGAATTTACTGAAATCAAAATAAATGGAAATTTCCCCACCCCAGGGGAATCCAAGAGTTGCCTTCTTTGGTTTTAACTTACTGCCTCAATGTTAACCCTCTTTCCAGAATAATTGACAGTAGAGACGTCTCCCTTCAGAGACCCCACCCCAACCCATAGGAGTGTGGTTATCCAGCCATCAGGATGGGTATCTCAGTCATACTATTCTTAGAGAACATTTCCAAAAGTCTAGAGTTATTCTAGTAAGTCTAGAGTCTACTTCAAGTCCAGCATGGACCTTGACCTACAGATATCTGCAGTGTCACCTGAAGAACTCAGGCCTCTTCAGCTGACATCTTTTGCAAAGAATTGTTGCCAAATTATCACACCTCTTTAAGAGTAAGTAGTTATTTGAAGGCATATGCTCCTGGATTCAATCCCAAGTATAAATAAATAAATAAATAAATAAATAAATAAATAAATAAATAAATAAATAAATCCATCTGCTTTATGTTTATTAAGCAAGTATCGCATGTAAATGGCTTCAGTGTATTTTCATACTTGATCTTGTTTTACAATGCATAACTTCAAAGGACCACACAGAAACCAGGAAGTCTTCCCAAAGATAAAGCAAGATGCCATGTACAAATTTTAAAACAGTAATTGTGTGTGTGTGTGTGTGTGTGTGTGTGTGTGTGTGTGTATGTTACTAGGGATTCTACCTCTAAGCTACATGCCCAGCCTCTTTATTTTTTGTTTTGAAACAGGGTCTCACTAGCTTGCTGAGAGTCTCACTACATAGCTGAGGCTGTCCTCCAACCTGTGATCCTCTGGTCTCAGCCTTCAAAGTACTGAGATTACAGGCATGTGTCACCACAAACTTAGTTTTAAAAATAAGTCTTTTGATCAGATCTCCACTTATAATATATTTGCATAATTGAAAACCATACTTCTATATATAATTCTGTAATTTGTTTTCTGTAACTTAATTTTCCATTTTGAACATCTTCCAATATCACTAAAACATTTTGAAAACATGGCTTTAAATGATTTTATGATTTTCAAATCTATAGTTAATATAATTAACTATTCCCTTTGGTCATTTAGATTATTCACATTTATTAAAATAAATAATTTTAAAATGAAAATCTTTACACATAATCAATTGTCCATTTTTTTCTGATTGCTTTCAATAAATCAGCTTTCATTAATCAACCTCCTAAAACTTCATGCTTAAAGTAACAAACAGTTACTATTTTTTTCCTGATTCTTCAGGTTGATGGAAAATCTGCTTTTCTGCTTATACTGGTACTACAGGGGCAGGATGATGCAGGACAATCTAACTAATGTGTCTGGCACATTTGGGACAACTGAGATGACTAGAACTCTCCCCATCTGGTCTCTCATCCTCAGGAAACTAGCCCAGGCTTATGCATAATAGCAGAAATATCCCCCACAAGCGAGGAGGGCCAGCCCCATAGTACGAGTCATTTTTAAGTTTTCTCATGTCACATGTTCTCAAGTCCAGTTGGCAAAGGCAAGAATTATGATCAAAGCCAGATCCAAAAGATGAAGGAAGGGGCAGCATCTCTTTGAGCTAGGACTGGCTCACAGGGAGGAATGATCATATCTACTGCTATTTTTGCGTACAATCTCCTACATTTTCTTTGAGTTTTTGAAAGTGGAATAGTTACCTCAGAGAGTTTAAACTTTGTTTTTTAAAACTTGTTTCTTAATGCATATTACCAAGTTTACCCTACAGATAATTTGTACTGGTTTGTAGTTCCAATGGCAGCCTGTCTATATAAAAACATGAAAAAACATGAACACCAGTATTGAATATTATGAATTTTAAATATGTGAATTATATGTTCTATTTTAATTTGCATTTATTTAATTACTTATGGAGATTATTATTTTATTGTAAGTTTATTAGCTATTCATATTCTCTGATTTGTGACTTTTCCTTTTATATCCATTTTCCTTGAGGTATTTTTGTTTTCCCCATTGATTTGGGTGTGCCCTTTACTTTACAAAGGAATAACACCAACTGTTAATTTGTCATTCTTTGTACAAATATTTTTCCAGCATTTTGTTTTTAAAGATATATTAATTGCAAACATTTTTAGTCAATATATTTCCACTGTGACTTATTTCACTGCTTTTACGATGGAAAATTTATTATTACTCAGAGAAAAGTATGTATTTGTTTTCTATAAATCTTCATTGTTGTATAGAATTTTTTTAAACATTTAATTCATTTCAAGTATTTTTTGGCATGTGATATGATATAAATTGATCCCCAAATACCTACTTTACTTTGACATCATTTTATATGATGTCATGACATACATATACATACATATGTATAACATATATAAATATATAGACATATAAATGTTATATATAACACATGTATATGTATGCATATATAAATATATATATATACACGTTTCTCAAACAATTTTTGAGAAAATGCAAACATATATGAAAGTAGAGATATATAGTGTACTACTGTCCAGATTTTAAAATTCATCATCTAATACCCAATTTTATTTAATCTATTCCCTATTCCCATCTATTTTTATTACTTCCAAATTGTTTAAAACAAATCCCACAGCTACTCCAGTCTGTGAAGCAAGGAAGATCACAAATTCTAGGCTATCCTGGATAACTTAGAGAGACTTATCTCAAAATAAAAAATTAAAAGGGCTAGAGATGTAGCTCATCGGTGTAATACCCCTAGGTTCAATCCTTAGTACTACCAGAAAAAAAAACAGACATAGAGATATTTTAGTATTTGTCTCTGAAAGACAAGAGCCTTTAACATAATTATATTTGTAATTTTATCATTTACACTTATGAAGAGAATCTAAGTAAGTAAGCAAACTGCATTGGCAATCGGTTCATGTCTCTTAATTCTCTTTAAGTTAGTACCTTTCTCCCCCTTTGATTTCCCTTGCAATGCTGTTTATTGAAGAAATCCGTTTATGTTTCCTATAAATTTTGTGTATTCTGGGTTTTGCTCATTGAATCATGTGATAATGTTTAACGTGTTTCTCTGCCCCTGTGTTTCGTATAATTTGGTATCTAGGTCAAAAAGGTTGGTTAGATTCAGATTTTTTTGGGGGGGAAATATTGTCTTGGAGATATTATAAATTTCTATCAGGATGTACATATACTCAGGTTGTCTTTTGCGGGGTGTGGGAGGTATGTCTTTTTCCATTTTGTACTGCTAGAACAGAATACCACAGACTGGGTAATTTATAACCAACAGAAATGTAATGGCTCACAGGTCTGGAGTATGAGAAGTTCAATCCAGGGTACCAGCATCTGGCCAGAGCTTTCTGGCTGTGCCATAAACATGATAGAAGGCATAAATTACCTGGTGGAAGGGCAAAGACAGAGAAGAGAGTTGAACTCACTCTTTTGTAATGGCACTGATACATTTGGATTCTTCATGGCCTAATTACCTCTAAAGATTCCACCTCATAAAACAGCAATTATGTTTCAACACAGAGCTGGGAAAGATGGCACATGCCTATAATCCTAGTACTTGGGAGACCGAGACAGGAGGTCACAGATTCGAGGCCACCCTCAGCAACTTAGGGAGACCTTGTTTCAAAATAAAAAATAATATAGGGCTGGGGTTTACCTCGGAGGTAGAATGCCCCTGGGTTCAATCCCTAATACAAAAATATGATGATGATGATGATGATGATGATGATGATGATAATAATAATAATTTCAACATGAGTTTTAGAGGGGACCAACATTCAGTCATAGCAGGGGTCAATAGTAGTCATGAGTATTATTGCCTCCGTCCATTAATACATTGTGCAGTGAGGGTACAGTATTCTAATTTTATGTTGTTCACCCCAAATTTTAGTGGAATAACTCCATGAAAAAGAAATCTTACCCCTCCCCCCCCCCGGCCTTTGCTGGCTACCTGTGATGCAATCTATAAAAGAAAAGTTAGATTCTTTAGTTTTTAAAATGATGTTAGTTCATTATACTTTTCTATAACAACTAGTATTTTAAGCCATATCTATTATTATTATAAATTTGTGTTTTTTTATGCTTTTATTGGTGCCTTATAGTTTATGTCATAATGTAGATCACAGTGATAGTGACACACCTGCACACAGCACTGGATGCCCCACCCACCCACCCCTACCTCCACAGACATTAGTTACGTAGGGGAGAATACCAACATTAATCCCAATATCCTGTATGGGGAATGGGGAATGGGGAATGGGGAGGGAGTCGGGGGTACACTTGTGTATTTAAACAACTTTGTCGTGTCTCAGTCTGGTGCACTTTTTATTTTTATCATTGCTCAGAATCTTCTCATGTTTGGCCAGTAGGGAGCCTCATCAAGTTGGCTATTGAGTCCTTCTGGCATGGACTTAGAGATCTTTGAAGGTTTTCTTGGTTTCTGGTATGACAAGATGTTTCAGTCTCCTTATGTATTTCTCCTGCTTCACATTGGGATCATTCATATATTCAAGGAATCCTAGGTCCTTATGGTGTACAGTGTTACCTGAAAAGCTCAATTTGAGTTTTAGAGGAGCTCAGTACTTGTGGGTTTGTCATTGTTTCTTGGCCTTTTTCATCATTTAAAACTAGGAAATACAATATGATATAATGTAATGTGATATAATATACATATAATGTACCTTTGACTATCTATTGCATTTATTACTTATGTTTTATTTGTGCATTATAGTCTCACATCATCATGTAGTTCATGGTAATAGTGACATACCTGTACACTGCATTTGGTGGGTTTTCCCTAGCTCCCTCCCCACTGCCTCCTTCCCCATACAGGATACTGAGATGGATATTGGTATTCTCACATATGTACAGAATGTCTATGGAAGTGTTTCCTTCATTAATTCTCCCTCTCCTCCACCCTCTTTCCCTAGACCACCTCCTTGTCTCCACTGTGGTTTCTCCTTCATTATCTGAAGTTCCTCTGGTATCCCAATTACTTCCTAGCTTCCCCATGTGAGATAAAACATGTGACCCTTCACTTTCTGTGACTGGCTAATCTCACTTAGCATAATGTTCTCCAGGTATATCCATTTTCCTGCAAATTATTGTTATTATTACTTTTGGACTAGGGATTAAACCCAGAGGCATTATATCTCCAAGATATGCCCCCAGCCCTATTTTATTTTGAAACAGGGTCTCACTAGGTTGATGAAAGTCTCACTACTTGCTGAGGCTGTCCTTAAACCTATAATCCTCCTGTCTCAGCCTTCCAAATACTGAGATTTCAAGCATATGCTGCAAATTAATAGGTTCTTCCAATACATATTCAGGACTCAGAATTTTAACCTTATTGATCTCGCATCTTTTTTTTTTTTTCCAATGCTAAAAAAAAGTTGCTTCTCAATGACACCAACATAATTTGCTTTATTAAACAATATGCATGCAAAAGTCTCAGAATAATGACCAAAGCTATACCAACAATTGATTACTAAAATAAGTATCAGACTTTGGAGAGTTGTTTAGGTGTGTGTGTGGGGGGGTGTTTTCTTTGAGGATATATCTCACTAGTATTCAGGGAAAGTCTCTGACTTGTCCTTCTCTATATCGTGTCTACCAACCCAAACACAATGTTGTTTAGTTTTGCTTTCAGTGTTCAGGGATGGCCAAATTTTGGTTGACATGCCAAGTACTTTTTTTACTTAATCTGAAAGACTTCTCTTGCAGCTGTATTTCAGAGTTAGAACATTAAATCAAAAGAATATGATATATGTAATGCGGCATCCAAAAACATCACATGTGTGCTGCAACATGCCAGAGTTGTGAATCTTGAGTCCACAGAGGGGCAGTTAGAGCAGGGAATGGTTCTACTCAAACAGCATCATTATGCTGAAGGGAGACGCAACAATGAGTGCAATAGCTACAAATGCTTTTATATACACTGCGAGACATCGTGTAGTAATTGTGGTATAATTATTGCCAACTTGTTTACTGTTGTTTTGAGCCTTTTAATCCCTTCAACTGTGCTGCCAAAATTTGAGTGTCTGGGAGTGTGCCCTGCATACAAAGCAAGAAGGGAGGAAGGAACGGAGCAGAGCTGGCTGCTGTGGCCTTAGAGCCCAGGAGTCAGTGGAACATTTCCACCCAGCGTGTTTGTAGGGGGGACTGAAAAACTCATGAGTAGAAACTCCTAAGGACTGAGGGGAACAGAACTTGATTCCAGGACAATGCACCATAGGGGAGGGCTGCTCTGGAAGATTCTCTGAATATTCACTCTAAGGACTCATGCTTGACCTGTGAGAAATAAGGCAAATAACCTAAACAGAATACTTTCTTCCAATTTCTATTAGAACTCTATGAAAACAACCAAATCCTTCTTTATAGCGCAAGTATAAACACATGCTGTTCAAAATTGGGTGAAAGCCTCATTCTCATTTTGTGGAACGGACTGCTGGACCACCCTAGAACAAGGAAGAGAATAAAGAAGGAGGCCTTGGCATGGAGTCTGTCCCATGTGGAGCAGAGGGCTCTATGGAGGACAATTCTCAGTGAACCTAAAGGAAAAGTGTAGATGATCTAGGTGTGGTGGCGCATGCCTGTAATCCCAGTACTTGGGAGGCTGAGACAGGAAGATCACAAGTTAAAAGCCAGTGCACAGTGACTTAGTGAGGCCCTGTTTCAAAATAAAAAATAAAATAGGTCTAGGGGTGTAGATCAGAGGTAGAATGCCCCTGGGCTCATTCCCCAGTACCAAAAAAAAAAAAAAAAAGGAAAATAATGTTGCTAAAGCAGGCAGTCGAGTTACGGTTGCAGCTATATCCTAGACAAAGGACTATGCTGTAAGAAGTCTCCAACTTTGTTTTATATCCTATATTATTCTGTTTTCAAGCTAAAATTTTTGTTGTTGTTGTTTTTTGAACCCAGAGGCATTCTAGTTCTGAGCTGTACCCCTAGCTCTATTTTATTTTTTATTTGGAAACAGGGCCTCATCAAGTTGCTGAGGTTGACTTTGAACCTGTGATCTTCCTGTCTCAGCCTCACAAGTACAAGAAGTACAGGTGTGCACCACCATGCCCAGGTCACTGTTTAGTTCTGAGCATACTCTTTTGTGAGAGGTGAAGATATATAAATACCACTTCACTACTATAACTGCCACCTCTGTTTTAGTCCTGGTTTAGAAACAGTGAGGAAAAAAATCTTCACAAAGGAACCAACCTTCCTTCCTTCCTTCCTTCCTTCCTTCCTTCCTTCCTTCCTTCCTTCCTTCCTTCCCTTATTACCTTCTTTCTTTTCTTTTCTTTCTTTTTCTTGTGGTATTGGGGATTGAACCCAGGAGCATTCTACCTCCAAGCTACACCCCAAGCCCTATTTTAATTTTTTTGAAGCAGGGTCTCACTAGGTAGCTGAAAGTCTCACTACTTGCTGAGGCTGTCCTGGAAACTGTGATCCTCCTGTCTCAGCCTCCAAGGTACTGGGATTGCAGGCATGTGCTACCACACTCAGCTATGAAGGAATCTTTCTTAACAGTCATAGCAGTGGACACCTGTACAAATCTTTCTTGACACCATCTACTTTTGCATCGGTTGAACATTAGAGGATTAGAATGAGCCACTCTGCCAGGGAAATAATTCCACTAAAGGCTGCAGGGGTGCTGCAGGGATGCTGCAGAGACAGAGGCTTTAGTCTCTCATTCAGTGACTTGTAGCTCCTGCAGAAGAAGACACTGCCTTCAGCATGGGAATTGAGGCAGATCTGAGATATGGGGTATCTAAGTTCATCTGCCTCTCCTTTTTCTTTGGGGATACTCTGTCTAGTCCTTACAAATTGTTTATTCTCATGCTTTGCTTTCTTACTGCTACACGTTTCCGTCATGAGAATCTACTGTGTAGTATCTATTCTAAGAAATTCTTCTCTGCAACTGCCACTTTGCAATGCCCTGTGGTAGACGTTCTGGCCAAGTTTCTGGTGATTGATCCAGCAAAACCCTCTTAAGGACAATGTTACAAAAGGATTTGCATCCATTTGATCTTTCTTTCCTCTCATCTTCCTTCCTTTCTTTCTTAAATGTACTTTTGTTGGTACATTGTAATTATGCAGCATATTGAGGGTCAGTGTGATGATAGAAACATACTTCCACCTAGTGATTTCCCTCCTCCTCCCTGTTCATAACATTAAAATTGGTATTGTTAGGTTTTACATGTATACGTAGGATTGTTTGAACTATTTCCTTTTCCCCTCTCCACCTTCCTCCCCAAATCCCCTTTCAGTATTCTACTGGTATCTCTCCTGATTTATATGAAGTCTTTTTGTTTGTTTGTTTCCCAATTTCTCTCTATAGCTTCCACATACAAGGGAAATATAGGACCCTCCACTTTCTGGGACTGGCTAATGTCACCATAATATTCTCTAGTTCCTCAAATGACATAATTTTGTTCTTCTTTATGGCTGAATAAAATTTCACTGTGTGGATATACCACAGTTTCATAATCCATTCATCTGCTGAGGGATACCAGTGTTGGTTCCATGATTTGGCTACTGTGAATTGTGCTGCTATAAGCATGGATATGCATGCATATATCATTTTAATATTCTGACTTCAATTCCTTTGGAAAGATACCCAGGTGGTATAGCTGATCATATGGTAGTTTCATTCCCAGTCTTCTGAGACACCTCCACACTGATCTCCATAGTAGCTATACTAATTTTCAATTCCACCAACAGTGTATAAGGGTTCCTAGTTCCCCACATCCACATCAGCATTTATTATTGTTTGTATTATTGTCGATCACCATTCTAACTAGGGTTAAATAGAATCTCAGTGTGGTTTTGATTTGCATTTCCACGATCATGAAAGATGTTGAACATGTTTCATTTATTTATTTGCCATTTTTGTTTCTTCCTTAAAGAAGTGTCTATTCAGTTCAGTTTTCCATTTTTACTAGGCTATTTATATTTTTAGTGTTAAGTTTTTTAAGTTCTTGTATATTTCTAGGTATTAGTCCTCTATAAGAGGAGTAGCTGACAAATATTTTCTCCCATTCTGTAGGCTCTCTCTTTAAACTTTTGATTGCTTTCTTTGGTTGGGAATTGAACCCAGGGCTTGGTGCAGGCCAGACAAATGCTTTATCACTGAGCTACACTCCATCCTCATTCAGTCTTTCATTTTTAAATATACTTTTAGTGGTGCATTGTAGTTATACATCATAGTGAGGTTCAGAGCTATACAAACACACATGTACACAGCACTTGGTGTGATTCCCTCCAGATCCCACCCCATCCACCATGTCCTGTACATGTTGCTGAGATTGGTAGTGATACCTTCACATATGTACATAGCATTATTTGAACTATTTCCCATTCAGTCTTTCTTAAAGGTCTAGTAGACAAATCAAAAGTGATCTTGACATTAATTTGCTACAATTCCCTTTGCTATACTGCCCTACCATATTATGACATATGTGGGGACATAAAATTTTATATTTATTTTTAAACATTATTTCTACATACAAGTGTATTAAAACAAGAAAACACCAAGGAAAAATGTAACATTTACATAATCATAGAAAACGTTTTAATACCATGAAAACTGAACTGATGATCCTGGTTTCTTACATTGTTCTCCATTTTTCAGTTTAAAAAGTACTTCAGTATATTATTTGAGAGAGCAAGAAAATTGACTGAGATTCAATGAAGCACCTAGCACTAAAGTGCTCTAGTAAAATAATGCTTAGTGTATTTTAGAAGATCATATGGGGGTAAAGAAAGATGTGCCTGTTCAACCTGGATGCTCTTAGCTGCTTAGTTTTTCTTTTTCCTCTGGGAATAAATCAGTTGTGTGATTTGTTGTGGGACAAAATCCAGGTATTTTATCCAATGTCTACCTCTTTTTTTCTTTCTCTTGTTCACAATAAGTTATTATTTTCATAATCAAGCTGTGAGCATCTCTCTGGAAGGCCTTTGGCATTTTGTGGATTCAAATTTCCATTATTTCTCCCCTGCAAATTCCAAGGTCACCATGGAAATGATGGAAACTCAAGAGTATGGGAGGTAGCCAGGCATGGTGTGCATGCCAATAATCCTAGTACTTGAGGTAGGAGGATTGCAGGTTCAGGAACAACCTCAGCAACTTAGCATGATTCTCAGGAACCTAGCAAGACTTTGTTTCAAAAAAATGAGGGGGGAGAGCCGGAGATAGAATGCCCCTGGGTTCAAACCCCAGTACTACAAAAAAAAAAAAAAAAAAAAAAAAAGAATACGGGAGGTCCATTGTGTACTATAGTTGAGAACCAGAGAAAGTGTTGAACTATTCATACTGAGAAATTTTATTTTCATTTTGGGGAAAAATTAGTACCATACACACTTAGCAATAGTAGAATTGTAATACCTCCTCCTAATGTCTGAGGATTTAGGCTGAATTCTACAGGGTGCAGCTAGATACTTCCATATGTTATGTGTCCAGTCTATTAAAAGGGAAGATTGGTAGTTGAAAATAAGGATCATTTGTACAGGTTTTAATAGGAAAGTGAATACTTTCCCTCTTTTGGAGAGAGGTAAGGGCCCTCTACTTTCCCCCAGGAGCCTTTAGGGAGGCCCATGAATTGCCACCTCCCTTTCCCTCATCAGCTTTTTCATCTTTGGTAGAACTTTTTAGGCAAACCTCAGATATCATGTAATTTTATGGGGTGGGGGTAAAAGTCTATATTCTTAAGGATTTAAAAAATAGACCAAAAAAGAAAAAGGAGAGAAAGGTAAGAAGAGGAAAAATAAAAAGAGAAAGACACACACACACACGCACAAACATTTAAAGAGGATCATTTCTTTTGTCTTTGACTGACAGCCAAGCAAACAAGTAAAACCATAGACACTGGGGAATGGAAGGATCCATGAATTTGCCTTCCTAACAGATAAATGCAAAAGAAAGCAATCAAGTGTAAATGTGAATTCTCATATGACCACCTGCCTGTCTCTGGCTGTACTCTGGGTCCTACCTTAGAGGACTATGGCTGCTGGAACCTTGTAGGAGGGAGAAAGTAGCCAGAAATGATTTTTGCAGCTTGAAGGGGTCTCTCAAGATGCAGCATGCCTCTTCTTGAAAGTGATCTGATGGAGGCATCACATAACACAAAGAGAAGAGAAACCCTTGGCCTCTAGGTCTTGAGTGAAATGCTCTTTCCAGGCATTTAGATTGGGCTAATGTTTCTTATTTAAATCCAAGGTCATTTCTCTGGACAGGAGGTCACCCTCACATTTCTAAGAACAGAAAAGAAAAAGTACAAAAACCCTGAAAGCACAAAGGCTCTGTAGTCTTCCCTTCTCACTGAAGCACCTTGTTGACCACATGATCCCCTCTGACCAGCATCAATTGCATTTTCATGGAAATCCTTCTCAGTGGGAAAGAATTGCTAGTAAAAGACAGAAGGCATTTTTTTTTCATATTTGAAAAATAATACAAGTTTGCTATAGACAATGTAGATAAATAAAAAGAAGGAAGATTAAATAATCTTTAGTTCTATTACTCAAAAACAAATGCTATATACATTTTGGTTTTTTTAGTCTATTTTTAAAATGTGTGTATGTGTGTGTGTATGTGTGTGTGTGTGTGTGTGTGTGTGTGTGTGTGTGTGTGTGTGTTACTTTTAGCTAGAAGAATAATGCCAGACAGTTTGGGGGCCTTCATTTTTCATTTGAAGGAAAGAATATTTAGCCTTCCTCTAGATATCGGTGTTGCCTGGAACGTTAGAGCCCCTTTCATGCCTGTCCAGGTTTAGCATAGGAAGGAGGGAACCCCTTCATATGTTACCAGTTGTTATGGAGATCCAAGAAAGGCCTGGACAGTGATGGTATGGGGCTCTTAGAACAAAGGTTGATCACTTAGCCCAAAGTTGAAAAATTGTCTTCCCAGCATCTTCTTCCTGGCCTTGTAGTACATTCCTAAGATGCACACAACCACCATGTAGATTCCCCAATTCATCTTCCTCCTGACCCCGTGCATTACCTCCTTTGTCTCTTTCCTCAACATTCTTGTCTACAGGACTGTCCACTCAGTGAGAAATATTTGTTGCCATTAGGCTACAGTGTCCCATAGAAATCACCCATCGAGTGTCTTCTCATGCTATTAAGGAGGGAAAAGATTATCTAAGAGCAAGAACCCAAAATCAGCATCTGCTCTGGGTAGAAAATTGATGTACCTTATTGGCAATGAAGGCGAAGGAGACCCAAGAAAGCAAGAAGGGATGCTGCCTTCTCTTAGGATCCTTTGCCTCCTATAGGGGTTAAACAGTGTTGGTTGTTTGTGGTATTGGGGATGGAATCCGGAAGTATTTTGTCTCTGAGCTAAACCAAAAAATTTAATTTTTTGGTTTGAAACAGTGTCTCACTGAGTTCCTGAGAGTCCAAGTTGCTAAGGTTCATCTCAAACCTGTGATCCTCCTGCTTTAGCCTCCCAAGTACTGGATTTATAGGCATGCATTACCAAGCCTGGCTTAAACAGGGTTTTGAAAAGTTAAAAAGTATAACATTAAAAATAAATTAAGAAATACTACATTTCTTAAGAATGAAAGGGACATAGAATTTTACATTAAAATTTCCAAGGAGCAGCTCTGAGTGGGCAATACCCTCTTTTGTACTAATTGCTTTATTATTGTTATTTGTCATGAGTCACTCTCCTTCACACACCTTCTCCAAATATTTGAGCTTTATAATTCTAGAGAAATGATTCTAAACTGTTTGGTAGATGTTTATCATATCCTTCCAATTTCTTTATTCTTTGTCTTGACAAAGTTTAGGGCATAAAACCAGGGCTGGTGGTCCAGCTTGATGGAGATGGCTGAACCATTCCATGGAGATTATACTGGATGTGAGTTTGGAAGCCCATTGTCTTCAGGGAAGGCAAATGAAGAAAATGGTCATCGGATTAGCTTTGTCCCTCTGGAAGCCACTAGGGAGGAAACAGCAGATAAAAGATCCAGGGCCTCCATCAGGGCCCTGTGTAACAACTACCTTCCTAAAAGGCAAAGAGGAGCCGCCCCTCCCCCATCTTGTGGTTATATGGTATTTTTCAACTCATGCAACTCTCCCAAAACCAAAACTATAAGGATCTCCTGATGAATGCACCACCATTTATTTACTCAACAAACATTCTTAGGCTACCTTCTCAATGCTAGGACAGAGGTATAAGTTAGAGTTTACTAGCTTTACTAATCAGAAAATCTGAAGTACGAAATTCTCCAAAATTGGAAACTTTTGGAGCACTGACATGATAGCACAATAAAAAATTCCACACCTGACTTCATGTGAGAGGCCATAGTCACAACACAGGTGAACTAAAAACATTGTGTGATGTGTATAAGGTATATACGAATGCCTTAGCATTCTCACTGCTATAATCCAAAGATTTGACCACATAACCCAAAGGAAGGAAGATTTATTTGCTCACTTTCCTTGGGGGGCTTGGGGTTCAGTCCATGTGTAGCCAGGGACTGCAGATCTCAGAGCATGGAGGTGCTGAGAAGTAGAGAAGGGAGATCACAGGGTTTACTCTCACATCTTGGAGGCCAGAAGCAAGTCAGCACAAGCAAGCAAGGAGAGTCAAAGACACAAGCACAATCCCCAAGACCACAGCCCTGGGGATCCACCTTCTGCAGACCCACCCTAGTGGCCCTGGGCACCACAGAGATAAATCTATTACATGTCAACCCTGAGCTCTATACATGAGCTCTTCAGTGCACCTTCTATATTTAACCATGACCATGAGATATAAAAGAATTTTTCACTTGGATCTCATCCCCCAAGATATCTCATTGTGTATATGCAAATATTCCAAAATCTAAAAGAAAATCAAAATCCAAAATGCTTCTGGTCCCAAGCATTTTGGATAAGGGATACTTATCAACCTATATAGAAACAAAGAACAGATCATTTCTTTCTTCTGGTGGTAAAGACTTGCAGATAAATAGCAAAATTTCAGTAAAGCAGGCTAACATTAATACAATGCTAGAAATACACACACAATGTCATTCATTGTAGGAAAAATAAAATAATTGATTTCTGATTTCTAGCACATAAAAAGCTCTTTATAATAATTGAATGAATGAATGCTCTCAGAAATAGTGTCTTTAAGGACATGTTACATTTGAACTTATTGTTGAAGAGGAGCATGATTTTGTCAGAAACAGAGTGGATAGTTCATGCAAGGACCCAGATATGAAAGCTTGTGTTCAAAAATGACAATAAATACAGTGTGGTGATTCTGGGACCATAGAGAGCGAGGTGAATGAAGAAGTCTATATCATGAAGAAGCCTGACTACTATGTAAAATTTGGTCTTTATCTTCTAGGTAATGGACAAACAAGAGTCTCTGAAGAGGAAAGTTATATCATCTGACTTGTATTTGATGAAAACAATTGTGAGAGCATTTAAGGAAAATTGAAAAGATAACATGGGCAATACTCAACTACAACATTTTTCATGTCCATTATGGATTGTTGAGTCTTGAACAAAACCTTGGAGTCAGACAGGTTTGGAGAATTGTCTCCATTTTCCCCAGAAGAGAATAAACTGGGTGACTGATAAGTTTCACCCAGGGAGACACATAGAGTCATACACAGCCATTCCAAGAAGCCCTGTTTTTTAGTTCTAATCCTGGTGCTACTGGTGGCATTTCCTTTCCTGGGAAAGAAAGGAGCTGTGTAGTTCTTGTGTCTGATCTTCAGGATTGTGTCTATTGATTTTGCTGTTGATTTTAAATTTTAAAGGAGTGGCAGGATCATGGGGCATAAAGTTTGTGATCAAAGAAACAATGTATCTACTGCTACTACTACTATTATTATTGATAACATTTCTTTTTTTTTTTTTTTTTTTTGTGGTACTGGGGATTGAACTCAGAGGCATTCTACCTCCGAGCTATACTCCCAGCCCTATTTTTTTATTCTTTATTTTGAAACCGAGTCTCACTAAGTTGCGGAGTGCCTCACTAGGTAGCTGAGGCTGGCCGCGAACCCGGATCCTCCGGTCTCAGCCTCCCAAATGCTGGGATTACAAGTGTGCACCACCACACCTGGCTATTATTGGTAACATTTCTTAGCATATATTGCCAAACTCATTCTAGATTCTTGTCTTATGCTCCTTAATTTCACCAGATTTCTATGTGATTTCCCTTTCCAGGGTTCTATGCATTTGGACATGTCTATAGCTGAAATTTTCTTGTTGATATAAATGCCTTATAATAAGAGCTGTTAATTAATTTGGTGACAAGTCCATTATACTTTTCAGATAGCAAATGTGTGGGTTAATGTACTGATTCTATGTACTTCTCTAAACCCTTCTTCTGACAAAAAAGATGAAGAATATTTGAAAATGGTTTAAACATCTCCAGAGGGAAAAAACTATTTGATGATTAGAAAATACATGTTAGAGAAATAGAAAGCTAATAAGAAAAGTTTCAAAAGAAGGATGATATAGGTATACTTTATTTCACTTGTCTCATAGGAATGAAAGCCACTTTTTAAATGCGTGCCATCAAATATAATACATAACTTTATCTTGAAAATAGGTAAAATATTACAATCAGATTCACATCAGGAATGTATTTGTTGGAGCCACAGGTTTTTAAAATTATTTCTCAAATTGCTGGAATTTTATGTAAAAAGGATTATTTTCTAACAAGTTGTGAGTTAATATCAGCAAGTTGTTATTGGGTTTTATTGGCACTGAGCTATCATGTTAAAAGCTAAAGCCCAAGATGATGACACAATCATTAAAGTAAGTCCCAGACTCATCCAACAAGCAAGGCCATGTGCGGACTTCCTAGTGGCTAGATGGTGGGATGAGAATGTCAGCCAGGTTGACAGGGCTTGAATCATACTTGTCTGAAATACGCTTTTCTTTCTAAGAAAGTACTCAGAAATGTCAGCCTTTTTGATAAGTCAAAGTGGAACTTCTAAAAATTATGATCGCTTCTTTTCTCTATCATATGTAAACTTTGGTAGCATTAAAATACCCTTAGGCAGCTTCAAATACATTTCATAATTTACAGCATTTATTCATAGAAGGTTTTATTAAGTGTCTCTCTCTTCAACATCTCTCTCCAATATGTTTTCTCTCTCTCTCTTTCAATATCTTCAACTTCCTAATCTTATTCCACAGGTGTCTTGGCTTGTTTGATTTTTGGCAAATATGTAAATCTAGTTCATTCTCTAGTGAGAGTCTATCTCTCTATAGAGGGAAGTATATAGCTGGTTAGGTTTTGTGAGCTGGATGAAAAATAGTCTGAAGATAAAGAAATGCAATTTTATCCCAGACAAGTAGAGACACTACCCAGGTTTAGTGGGGGTTCCTGTGTCTGGCAGCTAGCCTGGGAAAGAGGGGGTGAGCTCACCTCCATGACTCAAAGCATGGTGTAACCTTTTAATGATTCGATATGCCAATTTCTGAGAAAGGGTGCCTGGAAACAGCTTTATCCATCAGAATGAGTCTACAAATTACAGGAGGTGGAAATAATGAGGTTTTTCTATATAGTATGTATACTCACTTAGAAATTTTGAAAGTCATTCAAAAGATTGTAGTCTCTTGTATATTTCAGGCTCAATTTTGGAGATGCAAAAAAGAAAAAAGAAATAGGATTAGTGATGGGCTTCACTAATCTATTTTGTCCTTCATTCCCAAGATTTGATTTCAGAAATGGATGGCTCATTAGGAAAAGATTCTTTTGGAAACTAAGAAACTGTTCCTCGTAGTTCTTTCCATTTTGTTTTTTTCTTATTTCAGCATAGAAAATATCTGGGGCAAGAAAACAATGTAGTTCCTAACAGATTAGCCCTGATGCAGTCCCAGACTGGTTAGATGGTGGCACTCAGCGGATCCTGTGGAGTCCGTGTGCTGACAGGCTCTAAGACTGGGCCCAAATCTCATCCTCTTCTGGGCTCCTTTCCATTTCTTCTACTGGCTTTGAAAGTAGCAGCTTTCAAGCTCAATGGGCTTCGGCATCACCTGAGTGACTTGGTAGAAATTTGGGGACACAGGTCCAACTTCAAGTAGTCCAGGGCTTGTATTCTGTATTAGAGTTACAGGTGGGCCCGATACAAACCAGAGTTTGAGAACTATTGTTTTAGCAGCCTTCCTAGGAGCAATCTCCATTTCTGTTCTTCATTTTGGGTTCTTTAGATGAGGATGGGCATTCCAGAATCTTTCAGATATAGTTTCCCCAATATTAAGAAGGAAATATGAGCTTTCTCTCAGAGCTTAAAATGTCAGAAGTATTTTGAAGAAAAATTAGTATAGGGGTTTTATAGTAAGTTCTATGAGATAAATAGCTTTTTGATGAAATCAGAAATTAAGACAGTCACTTTTAAGAATTCTAGTACCCTCAATATGCTTATTCTCATGAATTCCCAAAATGTTCCAGTATGCAATATGTAGGAAGCTTATTCAGGATGGGATTATTTTTTTCCATAAAGCATATTTCTAGGTACATGACATTGCATAGTTCTTTAGCAAATTCTGCTTTAAGGAATCATTGAAGTTCTTTGAGAATATTGTTCAAGTTAGGTTTGGTCAATATTAGTAAGGCCCATGTGAGGCCAGGGTTAAGCCATGTGAGAGTCTGCATTGTTCTCCCACATTAACCTGCTGATGGAATCTTGACATATGCAAAGAGATGGTTTGCTTCAGTTTTACTGAGTGTATTCCTTGGCATTCTTCTAACATTTTGTTATTGTTCTTTGATGCATGGAGCCTCAGAGGAGGCCTCCTGCTGTCTTTTTCCACTTGATTTACCCAGGTCATTGTAGCTCTGTAAGACATGTGCTAAAGTAGCAAGAAATGAAATTTTAAATATACCCAAAGAGCAGAGATGCATTTGTAACACTTTGTTCTTTGGGGCTTTCTCAGAGAATAAGCCTGACACACAAGAACAAATCAAATCAACAAAAACAAAGCACTGAGCTAGGCAAAACCCCAAATGCAAATTATTTATATTGATATACCTATACATAACAAGCTTTTACAAATCGATGAGCAGTGTTATTTCTTGCATCAATTTCTAAACAGGGCCCTATGACTAATTCAGGGACTCTGGTTTTAGGTTCTCCCACCAAGCTATTCAATCCATCAATATTCTCTAGGTCTGCTAACTCCCTCTCTGAGGGCCCACCCCCACTGCATGTTTTCAACCCCTTCAAGAATTGCACAGAACCCCTCCTGGGAGGTCAGGGACTCGGCTTCAGCTGTCAGAGTCACTTCAGGATTGAACCTGAGCTTGGTGCCCTCCCCAGACCACACAGATATCCCCACCTCCCATTGCCCCGGGCAAGGATCAAGGATTTTTCACACTTAATTGCACCAGGCAGAGGATAAACTCAAATTCATGGGGACCAGCCAAGCAATTTAAAGCAAGCAAGGAGGCCGTTCTATGAGACAAGGGGGCAGTGGCTGAGAGAATCAGGCTTAAAGACAGAGTCCAGCCTGTTTGGTGAGAACAGTGTCTGTCTGCTAAGAAGCTTAAGCACTAGGGAGGGATTAATCCTGCAAACAGCCCTGGGAGGTAGATAAATCTGTATTAATTAAAACTGTGAAGCGTTCTCTATCTACCTAGTTCCAATCTTGGGAAAGAAAATATCTTTTTCCAGAAAGGCGTGGGAAGAGAGAAGGAAATGGTAGTGGCTACCCTTGTCATGTAGAGCTGAAAAAGAGACAAGGACAGTGATCAGTGCTGAGCAGGGGACTCCTTAGGCCCCCCAAACACTTCCCTTATGTCCCTGTTGCTCAGCCCTGACCAGAAGTGGAACAGACAGGAGAAAATAGAGTGGTGGGCCCTGACACTAGATAGCGCATACCTAGCCTATCTGAGCCCTCCACATGGTATATTGACCCCTTAATGCCCACATCAGTCATGTGCAGATCTTCAGCCTATCTTGCAGAGGGAGGACACTGAAATGTGGAGAGGTTAGATAACACCATCAGAAGTCTGAGATTCAAATCCAAGTCATTGTCCAAGGGTCCCTGTTCTCAGCCACTGTGTCCCTTCGCCTCTCAGGGATACCAACTACAGTAAGATGAGGAGAAGGAAAGAAAAAAAAAATCAAAACTCCTTCCATGAGTTCCAATTTGACTTATATAATATCTAAAGACTTGTCCTTACTTCAGTGTAAGGGCTGTTCCTTTTTGCCATTGGGTATTTTTGCACATTTCTCTCCATACTTAGACATGTCTTCTCTGCTCATCTACCTTCCAAGTTCCCGCCTTTCCCCAAAAGAAATCCTCAGATACTGCAAAGAGGTAGGACTCCCACAGCCCCTCTACAGCTCCTGGCTCTCCTATACCTTACAGCAGAGAAGGCTGCACCAGAGACTCTTTCCTGGCCCCACAGAGCACTAATCCTCAGCCATGTCATTGGCAGGTGCTCAGTCAACAGGTAGATGCTGACTGATTGCTAAGGGACCAGAATGAGAGGAGGGAGAAACCAAGCAATGGCTTAAATCTCTGAAGTCCTTAGATGAAACATCCTTCTGGGAGTCTCAGAGGAGGCTACATCCTTCTGCAGTTCATCTCCCACCTCCTTGATAATTAGTCTTAGTTGACTCCACGAACTTCAATTTTGGCTGCCCAACAGACATTGATGTTTCTTTGTCTTCAAGTACTCTTCTCTTGTGCATGTATGTGAGGGGGTAGGAAGAAGAGGATTCATCTACTTCTACAGCTGAAACCACCTTCCTCCATCATGTGCTCCTTACCTTTGCTAATGAACAAAGTCCTTCTGCCTGTTGATACACACTTTGGACTCATCAATTCCTATCCCTCCCCCTTCTCCCTGACAGTCTACTGAAAGGCCTGCCAATCTATGTCATCCTCCTTTCCATTCTGATTGTCACTGATCTAACCTTGCCCTCCCCAAACTTTGCAAGACAGGCTAACTTCTCTCTATTCCTCTAACATCAGAACTAACAAACATGACCAACAAGCTAAATCTGGTCTATGGCCGATTTTTGTAAATATCATTTGACTGGAACACAGCCATACCCATTTGTTTATGTATTTGTTTACACTTTCAGAGTTGAGCAATTATAAAAGTCTTATAGCTTTTTATAGAACTATGCTCTAACCTCTTCCCAGAACTTCCTCCCACTGCTACCACAGATAGCTATGCACTTACCTCCCTCCTGAACAGTCCTATGCTTCTCTATCACCTGAAAATAAAGGACAAATGCCTTAGGCTAGCATTCAGCCCCTTACCATCTGGTACCCAAGGGCCTGTCCCAGCCCAACTCCACCAAGCCTCCAGGAACAGCTCACTGCTCACAATCCAGTATAGATTCTTCATTCCTTTCTTCTTTGCCCTGCCATAAACTCTGAAGGTCAGCCCAATACTTCCTCTCCTGTGACCTGTTCACTTGGAAACACAGATATTCCTTGACTTAGCATTGGTTTACAAATTGATAAACCAGATAGTCATAAGTTGACAATATCATAAGGAAAAATGCACTGGATATGCCTAACTTACTAAACACCATAACTCAGCAACACAGTACACTGTAGATCATTGGTTGTTACCCCAGTGATACTGTGCCCAGGAAAAGATCCCAATTGATTTTAAAATAGGGTTTCTATTGAATGCTTATCATTTCTTACTATGGTATAGCTGAAAAATCATAAGTGGAACCCACAGTTCCAGACCTTTTCATCTTTGGCTCTTCAGCAGCTTCCTAGGCACTTCCTATGATTTTGTATGGTTCCACAATGGTCTCTTAACCAGTCTTCTTCCACTCTGTAATCTATTCTCCAAGGAGCAGTTGTGTTGATATTCTTGACAACATCATGCTATTTACAGTAAAATGAAAGGTACCTGGAAGTCTGGTTCTAGGATCTGAGCTCTCCTGACCTCTTGGCCTTATGCTCATCATTGTACATTTACAATGTTCTCTGCACTCTTTCTGCTCCCAAAGCTGCAAACCTTGTCAACATCTTAGGACATTTGCATTACAAAGAGTGTTTTAAAAGCCCTTCAAGGTAGGTTTTCTAAAAAACAACAACTTGCTTACCACTGTATTTCAAGTGCCTACAACCATGGACGAATAAACATTTGTTGAGTGAATGAAGGAGGAAGTGGATGAGTCTTCCAAGTCCCCTGATCAGGCAAAAACAATTAAATAAATACGTTTTGTGAAACATTTATCCATAGGCATGGCAGTAGGCAAGGTTGTTTGCCTTTTAATTTTTATTAATACATTACATATGTAATTATACACCATAATGAGGTTCAGCATGATAGAAGGCTGGTTGCCTTTTATTTCTAAAGGGCCACTTACATTTCTTCCACATATCCAAACATAGTTCACTTTGCCTTGTCATCATCAGTCTCCATGGACCACAGATGGGCTCTGCTGGGAGGCTCTGGGGCTTCACCCCAAGCAAGCTGAGGCTGAGCAGTGAATGAAGTCAAACCAGTTAGCTCTCTGTATCAACAGTTTCCACATCCAAAAATTCTACCAACAATTGGTGGAGACTATTTGAAAAACAGAAAAATCTGTACTGAACAGGTACAGACCTTTTCCTCCTTGTCAATATTCACTGAGAAATCCAGTAACACAATGATTTACATAGAACTTACATTGTTTTAGGTAGTATAATCAATCTACAAATGATTTTAAGTATAAAGGATGATATGCATAGGTTTTACATAAATACTATGTTACCTTATATAAGGGACTTGCACACCCATAGATTTTGGTACAATTGAGGAGTCCTGGAACCAACTCCTCATGGATATAGAGGTATGACTGATTGTACATTATCTTCCAGAAGAAGAGCCTGGTGACTGTTGGCCAAGGTCAGAGGTGAAGGGGAACCTCATATCTCACAAGAGAAAAATCAGTGTGAATTAGGAGTGGAACAGGATGCTACTGTCTCTGTCCAGAATGTCCCTGGAGGAAGGGACTGGAGTCTGCTTTCAACTTGGTGCTGCCACCCTGGGGGTACCCAGGCCTGATGCTGTCAGAACATGAGCTTCCTGTCCCTATTAGCCACACACTTGAGAGTGTGTTCAGAACACTGGCCTGCTCCCAGCTCCACACATGAAGCCTTGCAAATCTGGCTGCCTCAGTCCGGATCCAAGGGGAAGGATTCACCTGCAAACACTTCCTCTGCTGCTTCCAAGGAGTGGCACCTGCATCAAGGAAGAGTTCCAGTGACACCTCCCTTAAAGGGGATTTATAATGGAACTTCATTTTCCACCAATTTACGGACAGCTCCTGGGCTCCCTACTTGTAACAGTCAGCTCTGCTTCAGTGGGCGCCTGAGCGTTCCTCAAAGACGCCCCTACAGCTCATTTTTGTTTGGAACAAAAAGGGTTTTGTGTGCTTGTTTCACTGTGTGCCAGAACTAAAGCCATTCTCTCTCTCTCCCCGCCCTCCCCCACTGCCTTGTTCTGAGCCCTTGGTCTTGAGAATCCTGAGCAGGTAAATGCTCATGGAATCAAGCCTATTTCAGCTGAAGTTCCTGGCTGCTTGGGTATATGGAAGAGAATAACTGATTCTCTGAACTGAATTAATTTTCTCTAAGGCCTAATACTCAATTATGGCAAAAAAAAACATGCTTAGTCTTTTTCAAGTTGGGATTTCTGCACATATCCTCAGGTGGATTTTCCAAAATCCAAATGATCCCTGCCTCCTTCCAGATGCGACTAAGTAGCATCTGAGACTGGGTGGTGGCCAACCCAGGGAAGTGTGAACTGCAGCCAGAGCTGACGAAGGTGGCATCTACTCCCAGCACTTCAGAAGTCTCTCGATGTCCCTTGCTCTACTACAGAGTGTTTAGCAGGGATGGACTTTAACATCTCTCTAGGCATTAAGCAGATTGGATTCTTCCCAAGGAACACTGGGAAAGCCCCCGCCCCTCTACATTTCTGATTTTATGCCTTCTTGAGCAGCAGACAGGCCTTTTAGGCAGGTATATGGGCAGGCTCTCCTGCTCCTGGCATCTCACCCAGGGCCCCAGGAGGGTGCTTCCCAGCACCCCACTTTCAGAACCATAGCTTTACCTCCCTCTCTGTCTTTCCTTTTCAGTTCACACAGCCAAGGCTGGGCCTGCCCTGAGGTCTGTGGAATGTGTCTTATATGCATACTAATAAATGCATTATTTAATTATCCAGTATGTCTGGCACTTAGGAAAGGCTCCTAAAATTATTCCCTTCTACAAAAGTCAATCAGCACCTTCATAGTGCCCAACCAAATCTGCAGATTCTCCACCTAGACATTCCATGTGGGTAGCCTACTTGCCTGAGCTCTCCCATGTTCTGTAGCTATGAAGGCAGAGACACCTGGCAGCAGAGCTCCAGAGCCCTCCTTCTACCCTCAGTAGACTGGTCGCCATGCTTTCTCCTGCTGGGCCCCCAAGAGCCTCATAGTTCTTCTCATACTATCCTCTGGGCAACCTCTTTCAATAGCTCCACATGTGCACTTCAAAAGAAACACCTGGCACCCACTGAGGGTTGAATTGTATGTCTCCTCAAATCTATGCTCGAATTATAACCTTTTATAAATGTCACCTTATTTGGAGATAGGGTCTCTGCATATGCAATTGAGTTAAGATAAGGGCATAATTAAGATGGGTGGACCCTAATTTAATGGCTGGTTTTCTTAGTAAAGTGGGAGATTTGAAGATATATGACACACAAGAAAGATGTCATGTGTTTCCAGAGGGAGACACTGGGGTGACGCATCTACTTCAATCAAGGAAACTCAAGAATTGCTAGCAACCAGCAAAGGTTAAGAACAGGTGGGAACTTTCAGGGCCATGTTTGATTTTGGTCCTCTAGCTTCCAGATCTGTGAGAGAATACATTTCCATTGTTTAATGCTACCCAGTATGTGTTAATTTGTTAGTAAGCTAGTGTACCATTACTGCCTCCTGCATGTTCACCATAGCCAGAATCCTGTGAGCCTGGCATAGTGTGCAGGCCACCTCTTCTGGGAGCCATCTTCATATGGCTCATCCATTTTAGGAGGTTCAGCATGGGAGCCAAGGGAAAGGAGTCTCTCTTTTTGTGTAGCTTACCAAGACTGGGCCCTTGTTGCAGGGAGTAGGGCTCTTGAACTGAATTCTGTCTCTTGTCCATCATTGGGCTGTTAGACTTGTAGGAGCTATGGGCTGATTAAGGGCAAGCTGTAGGTCTTAGAGAAATATAGCCTTTTAAATTAGAGTAGAATAAAAGGAATATTTTCAGAGATGCGCAGTACAACCCAATTCATCAATTTAGGGCATTCATCAATATGGGATTTTGGAGATAGGGCCTAATCTAGGCAGGAAGATGATCAAGTTTTCTGGACACTCTTCAGAGCATGGTTGCTTCATGCACTTGCAATGTGTTGTATGATTAGCTGAAGACAAGGCATTCTAGGGAAGGAAATAATAGTAAGGTTGGCCAACCTAACCAAAAGAAAGAGAGAATCAATCCAATTACCAAAATAAGAGATGAAAAAGGTGATATTACCACTGACACTGAAATACAGATGATCATCAGAAACTACTTTGAAAAACTGTACTCCAAAAAAATGGAAAATCTAGAAGAAATTGAGAAATTTCTAGACACATATAACCTTCCTAAATTGAGTCAAGAAGATACAGAAAACTTAAACCAACCAATAGCAATCAAAGAGATAGAAACAACAATAAAGAGTTTACCATCAAACAAAAGCCCAGGGCCAGATGATTTTCCAAGTGAATTTAAACACCTATAGAAGAGTTAATCCCAATACTCCTCAAACTATTCCGTGAAATATAAAGAAACAGGACCTTCCCAAATGCATTCTATGAAGCCAACATCACATTACTATCAAAGCCAAATAAAGAAAGCTCAAAAAAAGAAAACTATAGGCCTATATCATTGATGAACTTAGATGCAAAACTGCTAAACAAAATACTAGCAATGCAGATTCAAAACCACATCAAGAAAAGTATACACCATGACCAATTTGGGTTCATCCCAGGGTTGCAAGGTTGGTTCAATATACAAAAAACAATCCATGTAACTCACCATATAAACAGAATCAAAGACATAAATCACATGATCATCTCAGTTGATGCTGAAAAAGCATTTGACAAGATCCAACACCCATTCATGCTAAAAGCACTACAGAGAGTCAGAATAGAAGGAACATACCTCAACATCATAAAGGCAATATACAATAGGCCCACAGCCAACATCATATTAAATGGGGAAAAACTGCAAGAGTTCCCACTAAAAACAGGAACAAGACAAGGATGTCCATTATCACCACTTCTGTTCAATATAGTACTTGAGACTCTAGCCAGAGCAATAAGGCAAGAGAAGGAAATCAAAGGAGTAAAAAGAGGGAAAGAAGAACTAAAACTATCCCTTTTTGCAGATGACATGATACTATATTTATAAGACCCAACAAACTCAACCAAAAAACTTAGAGAACTGATCAACAAATTCAGCAAAGTGTCTGGATACAAAATCAATCTTCAAAAATCAGAAGCTTTCCTGTATGCTAACCATAAATCCACTGAAAAAGAAATCCAGAAAATAATTCCACTCACAATAGCACCCTGAAAAATAAAATATTTAGGGATAAACTTAACCAAAGAGGTAAAAGACCTCTATAAGGAAAACTATAAAAAGTTGAAAAAAGAAATCGATGAAGACCTTAGAAGATGGAAAGATCTTCCATGCTCTTGGATAGGCAGAATAAATATCTTCAAAATGGCCATCCTCCCAAAGTGATCCAAGGACACTCCTTACAGACATAGAAAAATCAGTCCTTAAATTCATTTGGAACAAGAAAACGCCCAGAATAGCCAAAGTAGTCCTTAGCAACAAGAACCATGCAGGAGGTATCACAATACCTGACTTCAAACTCAACTACAAAGCCACAGTAATAAAAACAGCATGGTATTGGTCCAAAAACAGACACATAGACAAATGGAGCAGAATAGAAGATTTAGAAACAAACCCACAGTCAATTGATTTTTGACAAAGGAGCCAAAAACATACACTGGAAAAAAGATAGCTTCTTCAACAAATGGTGTTGACAAAACTGGATAAACATATGCAGGAAAATGGAAATAAACCCCACTTTCTCACCCTGCACAAGAGTCAACTCAAGGTGGATCAAAGACCTGGAAGTCAGGCCAGAGACCTTGCAGCTACTTGAAGAGGGCATAGGACCAACATTTCAACACATAGGCACAGGTAAAACCTTTTTCAACAAGACCCCAAAAGCACAAGCAACTCAAAGGAAGATCAATACATGGGATTGCATTAAACTGAAGAGCTTCTGTGCCGCAAAGCAAACTATCAAGAACCTTAACAGAGATCCCACAGAGTGGGAGAAAATTTTTGCCAGCTTCTCTTCTGATAGAGGATAATATCTAGAATATACAGAGAACTCAAGAAACTCACAGCTAAGAAAACAAATAACCCAATCAAAAAAATGGTCAAAGGATCTAAATAGACACTTCACAAAAGAATACAAATGGCCAATAAATGTATGAGGAAATGTTAAACATCATTAGCAATCAGACAGATGCAAATCAAAACTACCTTGAGATTTCACCTAACCCCAATCAGAATGACAATCATCAAAAACACAAACAACACAAATGCTGGGGAGGGTGTAGAGAAGTGGGAACCCTAATACATTGTTGGTGGGATTGCAAATTGGTGCAACCACTTTGGAAAACAGTATGGAGGATCCTCAGACAAATGGGAATGAACCTACCATATGATCCAGCAATACCACTCCTGGCTATCTAACCAAAAGAATGAAAACCAAACTATCAGACTGATGCATGTGTATCTTTGTTTATAGCTGCACAATTCACAATTGCCAAACTATGGAACCAGCCAAAATGTCCATCAACAGATGAATGGATTACAAAACTATGGGATATGTACACAATAGAATTTTACTCAGCCATAAAGAAGAACAAAATCATGTCATTTGCAGGGAAATGGATGGAACTGGAAAACATGTTAAGTGAGATTAGTCAGTCACAAAAAGTAAAAAATTGTATGCTTTCCCAAATATGCGGAAGCTAGGGAGAAAACGAGGCACAAGAGAGACTGCAGATGAAGAAGGAGAAACCTTAGGTGAGCAAAGAAGTTGACTTATCTTTGGTGATGGGGGAGGAAACCCTAATGCACATGATGTACTTTCACAAACATATCAAAGTCAGTCGCTAATTTGAATCTGAGAAGGAGGGAGGGTGAGGGAGTAGGGTGGTGGGAATTGGGGTAGTGTTAAATGAGAAATGTGTGCATGTATGCCTTTATCAGTTTGTACCTAACAAAGATGTATGTTTACAATTCACCAAGTAAAAAAGTAAAATTTAAAAAAAAAAGAAATAATTGTAGGGGATACTCTGATATTCCTATAGCACTAGTTAGGGACCAAACATCATTTAGCATGTTTTTGTGTTTTGTTGTTGTTGTTTTTGTAGTACTTGGGATTGAACCCAGGGACATTCTACTTCCAAGCTGCACCCCCAGCTGTATTTTTAATTTTTAAATTTTGAAACAGGTTCTCGATAAGTAGCAGAGGTTGGTCATGAACCTGTGATCCTCCTGCCTCAGCCTCCCAAGTACTGGGGTTACAAGCATGCATGACCATGCCCCGCTAGTGTGCTTTGAAAATATCAACTCATGTTTTTCTCACAACAACTTGAGGATCTAGGTATTCTTATTATCCCTGTTGCAGAGATGCAGAAATCAGAGACAGTTCATAAACTTGCCTGGAATTAACTAGCACAGAAGTGATAGGGCTGGTGTTCCAACTCAAATTTGTGCTCTTAACCAGAACACTACTGAAAGTGCTTCTTCCACTCAGTTCATCTAGAAGGCTACTCAAACCTTTGCCAGTTTTTATGCCATTGGGCCCAGGACTTTTTTGCCCATTAGCAATCTGTGGCAACTCCAGAGATGAAAGCATTGCTGAATAGAAAAGATAGTAGAAACGCTTCCTTTGGCATTCTGTACATACATGAAATTACCAATGCTAATCTCAGTATCCCATATCCCATATGGGGAAGGGGAGGGAGAGAGGAGGGAGCCAGAAGGAAGCTCACCAAGTGCTGTGTGCATGTGTGTCACTATCACTTTGAACTATATGATGATGTGAGATTACAATATACCAACAAAACTATACAAAAATAAGCAAATAAAATTTATTTGGATATTCTGGGGGAGGGGGGAGATCAGTCAGTGGACACCAGTGGGAACAAAAATGAGCTTACAACTTACTCTGAGAGCACCTCATTGCCTGTCTACTTGGTCATGCTTAGAGGGAAGGTACTGAACTTGGTGAGAAGGACCTTGGGACAGAAAAGATCGAGTACTGCAGAAAGGACAAAAGCAGTCTTCTCTCTCAGGACAATGGTTCTCAAACTTGAGCATGCACCAGAATCCAGAAGGGCCGTTCAACCACATGTCCTGGCCCCACCCATGGAGTTCTTGATTCAGCAGGTCTTCCCAGTTGCTGCTGATGCAGTTAGTCGAAGTACTTCGCTTTGAGAGCCATCATTTCAGGTTCATGCTCTCTTTCTGCTTCGGTGGGTACTGGAGTCCGCCCCATAGATAATCAGAGAGACCTACTAGGATATTTGACAGTTTTTCCCATGCATACTCTTGACCACTTTTTTTTTTTTTTTTATGAAAATCAACTTGTCCATCAGTGATTTCATGATGACGATGAACTTAGAAGCTTTCCAGTGTGAGTCCACGAAAGTAGTTTGTCAGTATGTCTCTATCTCTCTTGTGGTAGTCCAGGAGGAAATTGTGTATGTTTTGCATGAAAGATTAAACCTCTTATAGAAAAGCAAAAATTCTCCCTGGTCTGAAATGAATTCAATTTAATTTCCTGTTGAGGCAAAGAGATGGAAGATTCCACTTTCATGCCCCTCCAGCCCCCAAAGTCAGTAAATATGTGAGCCTGTGTTTATTCTTCCTAATAGCCCCAGGTGGTACGATTGCTCTACCCATCTCTACCTGCATGGTGCCTAGTTTCCCTAAAGTGAATTCATGTTTAAAGGAGAACTTGTTTCTGTTCTACCCCTGAACACACTTTTCCTAAAGTCTCTGTCAATAGCAGCATTTTCTTCACTCTCTCATCCTGGAAATCTGAGGGCCCCCCTTAACTCATTCCTCCATCATTTCCCCACATCTGGTGATCACAATTTCTGAGGTCTGATTCTCCTCCTTTTCCATGCCACATATGGGGTCTAAGTCTCACCTGGGTGTTTCAGTAGCCTTCTAAGACCTTTAGGGCTGCAACTTCCCCATCATCCTCATCACTACTCCCATAATGATCCCTCTAAAATAGAGGCTGGCTGGCAAAAGTCTGTGCCAAATCTAGACTGCCACCTGTTTTTGTTCTGTCCACAAGACAAAAATGGTTTGGATATTTTTAAGTGGTTAAAAAAATTACACATAGAACAATGTTTTGTGACATGTGAAAATTATATACAACTCAAATTTTTGTGTCTGTAGATAAAGTTTCACTGGAATACAGCCAAACCCATTTATTTACATATTGTCTATAGCTGCATCCATACTACTCCCAGAGGTACATAGTTAAAACAGAGACTGTTTGGCCTATAAATCTAAATATTTGCTATTTAGATCATTATAGAAAAAAACTTGACCTACAAAGCAAATCTGACCAAGTCACTCCTCTGTTTAAAATTCTTCAAGGGACTTTTAAAGCCTCACAGTAAAGTTCTGGCTCCATGACACAGCTCAGCAAGACCTCTGATATCTGTTCACTGGTTGTCTCTTCTGATTTGCCTCCCTTAGTTCCATATTTTGCCAACTTATATACCATCAAGCGCCAGAATTTCAATGAAGAAAAAGGTGGAAGAGGAGGAGGAAAAAAAGAGGAAGAGGCTGAGACAGGAGGATTATAGGTTCAAGGCCAGCCTTAGCAATTCAGTAAGACCCTCACTGACTCTGCTGCTTCCTGCTTCAGAGATAACTGTGTGTTTTGTTTCCTGGGGCCTGAGCTGAGGGAGAGAACAAGCCTTAAGCACATGAATCCTCACTCAGCCCCTAACTAAGCTGGGTATATTCATAGTATTAGAATTTCAAATTTGTAAGTTTTGTTTGCATTTCAGACAAAAACAAACAAACAAAACAAAACAAAAAAATGTAAAACCCATTTTCATCAAAACCTGAGCAGGCCCCAGGGTGGTGTGGCACATGTCTGTAATCCTAGTACTTGAAGGCTGAGACAAGAGGATCACAGGTTCAAAGGCCTCCTCAGCAACTTAGTGAGACCTTGTTTCAAAATAAAAAAATGAAAGAGTGCTGGATGTGGTAACTCAGAGGTAGAATGCCCCTGGTTTCATTCCTAAGTAACACAAACACAAACAAAAACAAAACAAAACCACATGAGCAGGAACAACCCTTCCCTTTTAGAAAAGGCCATAGGAGACAACGTATAATATGAAAAAAGGATATATTTTATATAATTAAACAGATGTTAATCCATCTATCCTTGCATTTCTGTTTACATGACATCAGATCAATGGTTGAAATGAAAAAATTCAGTGAGCAACTTGGACTTCAGGATATCACATTGATGCTGGTGTTCTGCTTGAGTAGTTCAGGTACCCTGAGAAGGCAGGCCACGTCTAAGGGGCAGGTGGCATACAGAAAAAAATCTCTTTTTTTCCAATTCCTTGCTAGTAATTCATGAATTCAATGGGGCAATGTCAAGTCAATGAGTGCATCGACAAGAAAGTCACTCAGAAAGGAGAGAGAGGGATGAGAGGTGGGTGAAGGCTCAAGTGTGACCTGACACCAGGTATTTATTGTATAAATAAATCGATGCCTACAAACACAAACCACTTTTATTTTGCCTGAGGTCGCCCTGTAATTCTAATTCTCTGACTAGAGTGATATCGTTTGTAAGTCAGATAGCCTGTATGCACAATCAAAAGACTTGGGTTTAAAGCTGTCTACATATTCATCACCAGGAAACTATTTAAGTGAATTAGAGTGCATTGCTATAAAAGAATTCTATGTGCATAATATGTACTAATATAAAAGTTGTACAAGGTGTATTGACAAATGAAAAATATTTCAAATTCTGTGTGTGTGTGTGTGCGTCCATGCACATGTACAATTACCCTATTCATATTTCTTTTTGTGTTGAGGATTAAACTCTGGGGTGTTCTACCTCTGATCTATACTCCTAACCCTTTTTTATTTTCATTTTGAAACAAGGTCTCACTAAGTTACTGAGACTGTCCTCAAACTTGCAATCTTCCTGTCTCAGCTTCCCAAATACTGGGATTACAGGTCCTATTTATATTTCTAAAAAGGATGAGCATAAATACATGTGTAACTGTAACTGATTGAAAGGACATGCAAGAAATGCTTAGCAATGATTCTGAAGTCCTGGAAATGAACAGAATTTTCACTTTTTACCTATATCTACTCTGCTATTTGAAAGAGTTGCTCATATAAGCATGCATTGCTTTTATAATAAAAATTAGGAAAATTCAAAGACATGGCTTGGGTTTCCTTTCAGAGTCTCTTTCTGTGACACTGTTCCTTATTTTTCAAGGTTGCTATTTGGAAAAAAAAATTCTCTGCAAATTTTAAAGCAGGATTCATATGTTTTTACCTTTCCTTTTGCTTTTGTATTGTAACCCAAGTGCTTTCCATTTGAGAGTGATGGAGCCAGGTGCTCATAGTGAGTCACTAAACTTTCTCCAAGCTGTTTACAGAGAACCAGGACTTTCAGAGTATCCTTTCCCTCCTGCCTCTGACAACTGCCCGGATCCCAAAGTTCTCTCTACTCCCTGCTAGAAACACACAGGTCTGTTTCCAGAGCAGAAGCAGGAGATGCCCAAACTACCTTTTTGGAAAGGGCAAGAGACAGCAACAGCACCCCTTGCAGCAGGAAGAGGTGGCTGTTTTCTGAGACAGGTGACTTCAGGAAACCTCAGTTGTCATACACACTGCCTGCTCAGAAAGGAAACCCCACAGTCCAAGTGCTTCAGGAGGCCCCAATTTCAGCTCACACTATTTGGGCTCTTAGATTAATGTTGATAGTGAGTATCTAAATCAATGATTCATTGCCTCACCTGACAGGCAGCCCCCTTTTATTTTCCAAAGGTGGTAGGAAGTTCCTCACCTATGGTTTCTTGGCCTTATTACAATTTCTCTGTCATCTGGACTCCAACACAGGAGTGACTCAGATGGAAACACATACACATGCATACACTCCCCACACAACACTCATAAACACAGCACATGGCACTCACACATATACAACACACAGTACTCATGCACACACACATGTACCATTTACATACAGTCGTGCACAAACTTTCAGAATGATGAGACGGTATCAAGAGCACTGCTTGTTACAACAGAAGTCTTCTGCTGCAGTGAGCTGCAGGACTTGGCAAAAGAAACGAGATTGTTTTTACTGTAGATTCCCTACAAGGAGCACCTGTGAGCAATAGGAATGTGTTAGGAGATGGTGTTTAAAAACACACCACAACTCATTAAACTGGGAATTCACCAGCTACTTCTCCTTTGGGAGTTTTTATTGTTTCACACTGGGTTTTGTGGTTCACCATGGTTGTTAGGATTGCTTTTCCAGGCTTCCCCACCCAAACCAACCTCAGCACATTATAGTCTTGAAAGGAGGATGTTCAGAAGAGAGACATAGGAAGACTGCCCTGCGAGGCAGCTCCAGTCTCACAGACACTCCTCCAGAAAAGGTTCTGGAGTTCAGTGAGGTGAGGCTGGGGTGGGGTTGAGTGGGGGCAGGTAACAAAAAAGGAAGGCAGAAAAGAGGACTCTAAAGTGTGTCTTTTCAGGGGAAGGGCTCAAGCCCAGCCTCATGTATGTTCTCCTTAGTGTCTACCACCTCCTGGCGGAGCCACTTTCAGGGAGCAGAGACTTTGGAACACACTGCTTTCATCTGTGGAAATAACATCAAATCTCATCTCCATTAGTGAGTCTCTTCCTTCAAGACATGCTGTTTTTCCTCTTTAAGGCTGGGAATGCCTAGCGCCTGTAAACAGTCAATAAGTATTTACTGAATAGAGAATGGCAGCTTTCCCAATGCAGTGGCCCAGATATTTCTGGATGGCTCCCTATATACATATAAAGGGGTTTTGACCATCTGGTGGGCATGAAGAGCTTATAATGTGCTTGAACATTACCTCACTGTCTGGATATCTTTTCTTTTTTATTTATGTGTACTTCCTTGGTGATCTCATCCACCCTCCTGACTTTAGATACTAGTTAGTATCTGCTATAGTATAGTGACAACTTCCAAATCTCTATCTCCATCCTGGGTTTCTCATCTGCATCCCAGGCCTATGTATTCAGCAGTCTACTGGGCATCTCCAATTAAATGCTTAATAGGTACCCCAAATTCAATATATTCAGAATGGACTACAGATTTCTTCAAGAAACCTGTTTCTCCTACAGGCTTCTCTCTTTCCAGAAAAGCAACTCCATCTTCCTGTTTTTTCAGGGAAGTACTTGGTTTTATTCTTTTATTTGTTTTTCACATTTATATATACTTCTATGGTGGGTCAGGTCTACATTTAGCATATATCCCAAATCTCTATATGGCTGCTGCTACCTTTCTAGCCAGAGCCACCTGTCTAATATTACTCCTTGGATTACTAAAAATGCCCTATCTTGTCTCTAGGACCTCCTTTTCCTCTTTGTAGTTCATCTTTCCCTGGCAGCCCTAGCATTCCTTTAGAAATGCTAGCAGGACCATGCCAGCCCTCTATTCAGAACACACTAGGTGGTCCACATCTTCAAGTGCAAGTCAAAGTCTTTATCTTATCCACAGTGGGTGCATGATCCCCCCACTACCCCATCCCATTTCCTGTCCACTCTTCCCTCAGTCCCTTCCCCAATCCCATCATGCTAGCATCTTCCATTTCTCCCAACACCAAGTAAGTTGCCATCTCCAGTATTTCCCTCCACTTGTCCTTTTGCTTGAAGCATTTGTCCATAGGGATTCTCATAACTTGCTTCCTCACTTCTTTCAAGTCTGCTTTAAGGCTTTTGTACTAGAGAAACATTTTCTGTCCAGCACAACCTCCATCTATAACATTCCTACTTACTCTCCATAACACTTATCCATACATGGTATGCACATTTTTGTTTATATTTATTGCCTAACTTCTTTTTTTCTAGAGTGTAAGCTCCATGAGAGAGAGGGACATATGGGTTTTGTTCACTTCTGTACCTGAGAGCCTAGAATAGTATGTGGCTCTCAGTAGACACTCAGAAAACTTTTGATGAATAAGGGATGGAAGAGAGGGAAAAGGGAGGGAGGAAGAGAAGAAGGAAGGAGAAGAGAGAGATGGAAGGGGGAAGGGAGAAAAGGATGGAAAAATGAGAAGGGAATTGCGAGTCCCATTAGGCTAGAACTCAAGCGTATCAAACTATGGGACTTTCCTTTAGAGTAATATTTCTTAAACACTTTTAATCATGGCCAGTAAGAAATACATTTTAGAGTATAACACATTGTCTTTTGTGTATTGTTTGGTATATAAACACACGTTCCTACTATATGTTAACTACTCTTTTATTTCTTTGTTATATTTTATTTTATTAATAAAATGCTGGCCTGATCTCAATAAAGTGCTAATGGATTATGAACCATGATTTTAAAAACACCCTATAGAGAGGGACAGAAAGTTCTTGATATAGAATCAAGGTTAATATGTAAATTAGGTGATCAGTTGTGAACACTGTCCTGTTAATTAATTATTTGGACTGCTTTCTTTGCACAAAGTTGGTGTTTGGTTAGAATCAGGGAAGAAAGAGCAATTTCCTAGCATGGGTACTTGGAGGAGAGCGAAGTGTGGATTGCAAGGTATTTTAAAATTACAATGACATTGGGGAAGGGAGGGGAGGGTGCCAGGTAAACTTCATCTTCATAGTGCAGGAAAGTTGATTAGGGCCACACTCTTTACCTTTGTCATTTACACTTAGGACCAGGACAAACTCAGTTTCAAGCTGTCTGGCTCTCCTCTGCCTTCTCTTCTAATGGAAACTGTGCACAAACTTAACCACTCTTTGGTCATTTACATAAGTACTTTTCCCAGAAAGATGTAATTGGTTCAACATTTTTCCATTCCAGTCTTACCTGACAAACTGGGTGTGCTATACTGGGTTGTCTTCCCAGACATAGGCTTGAGGCGCTTAAGTTGATCAGGCAATGATTGTTCATTGTAGCAGAGCCTTTCTTATGTGCCAGGCATTGTTCTAAGTAGTTAGCAATGATGCTATGAGATAGTGGTGCTATTAGGCTTTCCACTTTACAGATCTGAGCATGATTAAGTAACTTACCCATAGTTACCTAGCTAGTAAATGTGGAGCCAGGACTCCAACCCAGGCAGTCTGGCTCCTGAGCTCTTGTTCTTACTCAGTACTTGTTCTTGAAAAATATGATGACTGATGCTGTAGTGAAAATGGGGCCAGCCAGTTGCTTCCTAATGGGAAGAGGAGAGAACTTCAGGGACACTGATGGGAGCCTGTTAGCTTAGGGACAGGGCATACTGCTAATTGGAGTCCATTTACTCTGCTTTCTCTGAATTCAAGTTTTGATAGAGTTCAATTAATCAAGGCTAAAAGATTGACTCTTAAATTCAGTGATTATGAACTGGATGCTTACATCTTCTATTTTGCTCAGTTAGTGTTCAAAAACTGCAGGATCGAACACCCTTGGCTGGCTATGCTCTTTCCAGTCCACCACAGTTCCACCACCCACAGTGTATCCCCACACTGCTCCTTACATAGCTATGTGGTGCCTAGAGCCCTGAAGCTGATTTGTGTGTGTATATATATGTACACATATACTTTAGTATTTTGAAATGGGATCCAGTGCCAACTGAGTTCACACCTGATTTTTTAAAGTAATGTAGCCTCCATCTACTCATACTACCACTTGAAAATTAAGAGAAAGAAAATTTGGCAGAGACTAGCTAGAATTGTTCTCACAGTGCCTCACATCTCAGTGAGAATATTTGATTCCTGTTTATTGGAGGAAAACTCTTTGGGAGCACTCTTCTTGGGGAACAACATGGCATCCCCTTTTCTGAAAGTGATACAATAATATGTGGCTGCGGAAAGAGATAGCTGAGGTGACAGTGAAGTCCTAGTATCAAGCATAAGGTCTGAAGGTGAATGAATGAGAGAAGCCCTGAGGTCAAGAACATAGAGGTTCAAGAACTGGCCAGGAACTAGAAGCAGAAGAAAAGGAAGAGATTGAGGATTCAGGAGAGCACCATTGCATGCCAGTCATGTGGCACTTGTGTTTGCAGGTTGAAGAAGTTCTGAGGCTCAGCTGTTTTGAAACCTAGAAAATACTTGGCTTTCATTGGACATTAATGTTTTAGTATTTAATGAGGTCCTACTAAGGGCCCAGGTTAATTGTAACTGAATGAACTTTTACTATTGAAAGCCCCAGCTCTTAATGAACATTATGCTAAAGATGCTGAGGAGGAAATGCCAAATCTGCTCATTATCCCTAATATCTGCAGATTCAGTCCTGGGCTGTTGCACAGGCCAGTAGTGCTTGTTCTCACTTTTCTTTTTTAATGATGAGCACCATGCCAAGATATTATTTATGCCAAAGCACATCAACTTGATGCAAACATGAGACATGGAAAGAGCTAGGGGGAATCTTTTTCTCTAGAAATATTTCAGAATGGAGAAAGTAAGAACATAGGCTTTGTAGTTCAACTGATGATTTGAATTCTGGCTTTGACACTTTCTACATGAGTACAAGACAGATAATTAATCCCTAAATTTCGTTTCTTCATTTGATGTTGCCATGAAAACTGTAAATGAAATAATCTATAAAATGTCTGGCACATGCCTAATGCATAAATGCTCTCAATAACTGATTTTGCTATCATTCACTTCTTTTTATAGTTTATTGGTGTAATGTAATTATACATCATAGTGAGATTCAATGTGATACAAACATGCATGTACACATCACTTGGTGTATTTCCTTCCCTACATCTCCCTCACCACATCTTTTCCCTCCCTCCAGAGAAATATTAGTGACATTTGTAGTGATACCTTTTTTGTACAGACATGACCTTATTTGAACTGTTCCCTCCCGCAATCCTTGTTTTCGGCCTCCTCACCTCACTCCCCCAATCACCTTCCACTATGCTACTGGTTTCTCTCCTCATTTATTTGAAATCCTTCTTATTTCTTAATTTTGCTGTAGCTTTCACATATGAGAGAAAACATATGACCTCTTGACTTTCTGAGACTGGCTAATCTGTTAGCATAATATTCTCTAGTTCCATCCACTTTAATGCAAATGGCATAATTTTGTTATTTTTATGGTTGAGTAAAATTCCACTGTATGCATATACCACATTTTCTTTATCCATCTTCTGTTGATAGACACCTAGATTGATTCCATAGTTTGACTACTGTGAATTGTAGTACTATAAACATAGGTACACATGTATCTCTATAGTATTCTAATTTCAATTCTTTTGGAAAGATACTGAGGAAGGGGTATGGTCAGGTCATATGGTACTTTCATTTCTAATCTTTTGAGATCTCCATAGTGGTTGTACTAATGGAAAAAATAAGAATGGAGAAACTAAAAGCATGGAATTTAGTTCAATAGATGGTTTAAATTCTGGCTTTGACACTTTCTACCTGGGAGTATAAGACTGATAACCCAAATCTAGTTTCCTCATTTGTAAAATAGGGTAATCCATACCAATCCCCATAGTGGTTGTACTAATTTATACTTCCACCAGCAATATATAAAAGTTCCTGTTTCCCCACATCCTTGCCAGTATTTATGATTTCTTGTATTCTTGATGACTTCCATTCTAATTGGAATAGCATCTCAGGGTAGTTTTGTTTTGCATTTCCCTAATTGCTCATTCACTTCTTAAAATAGTTTGAGGAAATTTAGATGGAAGTGATCTATTATCTATGACAAAATGATATTTTATGATATTTATTACAAAAACAAAAATATGTACAGCACAATGTTTTTTACATATATATGGAAATGGTTATTGTAGTCAAGAAAAATCAACATGTCCATCACTTCACATGACAATCCCTCCCCCTTTTTTTGTGGCAAGAGCACCACAATCTACTGTTAGTCAAAATTCTGAACAAAATATAATGTTAACTATAATCATCCTGATGCACATTCAATTTCTAGCCTTTATCTGCAACCTATGGCCTTTGATTGATGCCGTTTTGTTTCCTCTCCTTATTTTTAAAGAATAGTAGTAAGAATCAAGAGGAAGCCTCTTCTATTTAAAAATATAAATGTATCCTGAATCAGTACCCAGCCTGATTATTTGTTGGTGGGGCTCAAGACTAAACATTACCCCTTGATATAATTTTTTCTTCAGTGTTAGAATTGACTACCAAGGAAAGAGTCCAAATCTTGGCTATCTTTCCTCAACACTTAAGTATACTGCTTTCTTAAAAAAATTATAAAGTCATTTAGCTCAGTGTGTGTGTGTGTGTGTGTGTGTATGTGTGTAAAACTTCTAATTACCTAGACTATACTAAGTATATGGTGACCACTCTCCTATAAAAATATTTCCCTTATTATAACATGACATATAATATTATTGAAATTTATCCATTATCACCAACTCACACATAACAATTCCTAAATTGTCTCATTTCTATCACTTTCATGTATATTTCTGTTTGTGCACATCCGTGTGTATTTTGAGTACATGTGTGAGTTAATGCACAAGTTTTGAAAAGTTAGATATTATTGTTTATAAAATTTTATATCCTGTTTTCACCAAACTATATCTTGTGATTGTTATTTAATAATTTATGCTATAATGTACTTACATATTTATAGTGCGTCTTATGAAAGAACTAGTTTATTTAACCACCTCTGTTTTATTTGAAATGTAGATTTTTTTCAACTTAAAAATACCATAGCAGAACATTTTTAGGTTTAATAATTTTATAATTTCTGGACTGTTTCCTTTTGACTGATTCCAAGAAGTATAACCACTAAGTCAAATGAATGCCAAAATTACTTTCTAGAAAGTTGAACCAGTTTACAACACCTGTTAGCATTGTAACATAGCTTCAAAAACAATGAGTGTCATGACAAATTCTATTATTTGATGAGATCTTATCTGTGAAAATTTGTATTAGTTGGCTGGAGACATCTTGAACAAAAACCAGGATATCTTTACCCTGACCTTTTACCTGATGACGGCTAAGGTGAAGATTAGAGAGACCTGAGATGTCAGACCATACTAGTTTGACTGGCCCAGGAGAATGGAAATACACTGTACACTCTAACAAGGGTAAACCCCAAACCATTCTTATGTTGGCTTATTTGAAACACCAATTGACAGCCTAGACTTTGTTCATCTATAAAATGGTGAATTTAAGTCCATCTCTTGGAGGGATTTTGAGCAGAATTTAATGTTGATTTGATACATTTGAATACCTACAGAGCTGTACATGCTACTACAAATCACTAGCTAATTGCTACTGTGTGATGCAGGGAAGGAAGGGGAGTGTTATAACTGTGTGGGAGCTGGGAATTAAACAGCTGGTAGAAGCACCTTTTAGGAGAGAATAGTAGCAGCATGGATTAGATCTAGTTGAAGCAGTAGATTATGATGGAGTGATTATTCAGAGTATGCATGTATAATTCACCAGAGCAACCCTATGCTTCCCTAATTAGA